>JAOBRD020358705.1:0-20411 GCA_027575215.2 Hydrozoanthus sils
AATTCACCAGTATTTATGTGTCGCAAGTAGCGCTTAAAGTCTGGGATTTTATGATAATAAACACTTGATCGATAGCTGTGGAAAATAATATTATCTAACTAGGCTACTTTTTATGGTTTGGTCCGTCGCCTTTTTTTTCTAAAAGCGCTCAATAATTTGTTCAGTTGCAAGGGAAAAGTATTGCCTGGGTGTGTAACTAACTCGGCCCGAGTAAAGTCTACATGTAGCCTCTTATCATAAAAATGTTTGGTAGAAAATTGATTTTCATCTTCAGTATAGTTTTCTTTGTTTGATCAATTCTCATATTCTTATTGCCAGATAGTTTACTTTGTATGTGTTATGTTTGGTTACTGACTGGGACCGTATTGGTTCAGAAAAGTGGCGGTTGAGTTTAGTGGGCGTGGCAAGTTCAATCAGTTACGTATTGCACATGCAATTAGGGCGTGACCGCGATTATGCGCGCTACTTGTCTTTTGTATTTCAAATCAATTCAATTACATGCACTTACTGAGCCCAAGTCAACGTGGCGCCGGTTAATCAGGACTCTGAAACATAAATATTTATTTAAAATGTTTGAACCTATTTGGTTCATTTTTATTCATTATTTAAAAATTTTCATCAGTTCCCATTTACACTAGCATGAGCTAGCTAGCTATCTCGGAGTACCTTTAGAGTTTCCCAGATCGTTTGCCTTATTGCATTCACTCGAGTGTTCAATTCGATTCATGTGCATTTACACAACGAATTTTAGAGAACTCGAGTGGTTCGGATATAATCCGCAATAACTTGAATGACATTGGTGCAAATGGGTTCTAAGATATAAGAAACAAAAACAATAAACCAACTCCCTCCAGTCATCTTGAAATGTAGACCCGAGAACTGGTTCACGGAAAGTTAGTTTGTGTCTTTGTACTATATTTAACATTTACACAGAGTTATGAGCTTCTTTTGAGCATTATGTTTATTGAACGAAAGCAAAAAGTTCAGACATCAAATCCAAACAGACGCTAATCAAAAATATTCCGCTTTTCCACATTGTTATCCATTGACCCAAATCCCCGTTCAACTATGCAGAAGCAACAAGTTACTCATCATGAAAGCTAGTTAATACATTCCTAGCTGCAGTAAATGCTGGTAAAACTGTACTACTTGTGTAACGAACATATACACACTTTTACTTTTATGAACAGTCTAGCTCCTTACTAATCACTTGTAACAGCGAGCCTCGGAGCTTTTACTGGGCTTTTATTTCAGTTTCAAGACTGATAGCAACACAAATAAATAACAGGACTAGCAGTCGAATATATTTAAATAATTACAGACATAAGCTGTAAACACGTTTGTTTCATAAGAACAAAATTTATAGGAACACCCAGGCTAAGATTGCCTACAACAGGATCAATTTGATTAGACAATGTTAACTATTATTAATTTATCTTTGAACGCAGATTGAATGTTGAAATGTATATGTAAATTAACAACAACATTTCTGACCACTTTTCAATCATTCGGGAAACAATCAAAAACATTTATTGAGGCTGAAACAGCCAAAGAAGGTTTAAGAACATTTCTTGAAAAAAAAACTGTATTGTGCTGAAACTGCCAATAAACAAAACAGTTTTTCAACAGTTATATAACTCAACTGGCTGTGATACAAAAAAAAGGTATACAATGTAATTACCAAAAGGACTAACATCTACGAAAGTTCTAGCTACTTGAGATATCTCTTAGGCTCTTAGAGTTTTCAAATAGTCTTGGCACAAAAAAGTGACTGGCAATTTTCTTGTGTGCTTTAAGTAGTTGGAGCAGGAAAAAAATGTTTTCTTCCCTTAACTTAACATCAGTTTTGAGAATAAACTGCATGAACCATAAGAATTACAACAACTTGGGACCTCAGAATCAGCTCTTTAAGCTTGTAGTATTAGCATAATATATTCACCCTAAGCTGATAACGCTACATAGCAAACAAACAGGTGTTTTGCGTTCATTGACTCACGCCACCGGAAGTCAAGTACCAAAAATTCCTAACATTCCTTAGTTTGTTTCCGACACGCGTTTTGGAGCAGTGAGCGAGGCTGTGAATTTGAAAAAAACAACACTTTTCTTTGTTCATTTCTTTTATTAAATGCTAACTGATGAAGCAAAACATAGCATACGACAACACAATGCACATCGGCTAACGAGGTTTATATTTTTAGCTATCGGTTTCGAAGGACCGCTTGGCGCAACGCTCTTTGGTGCCTTAATTTGTTTGAGGCGGAACTCCTTGTAAAGACAGATCAATTTATTTTAAGAAACTATTTGAATTTGTTCCTTGATCCAACAATATTGAGCTTCAAGCACGTTAAGCGCGACTCAATATCTCACCGTACTGCGGTTAATACAAGCAGTTTGCCCCGGATACTAAGTTTCACAGTTATGCAAAGTTTTTTCCGCGAGTTAATCTTCAACTAACAACCGTTTCAATGGATCCTTCCTTCATTTGATGCGGAAAGTTAAGATATTTACAACAAAATATTGTATTGTTAGTGATTCATATAGAAACTAACGAAAGGAAAATGATGTTACCAGCCCGTTCCTTTGAAGTTGTGAACATGTTTCTAACAATTTTTAGATAACCATAAATTATGTAACTTAGGGACTTACTTAGACGGATACATTATTTAGTTGTTGCTATTAATATTATTTATGTTGTCAGCCAGTTCATCGCCAAGGTCGTGCGATATATAAAGTCTTATGTGGTACTTCAATTTATGCATAAATTTGCGCCCCAGATCACGCCATTTTGACATTCTAATCTAAAACTTATATAGTTTGAGAGAAGTTATGAACTAGATGTCTGCTCATCTCATTTCTATGTTAAGAATCAATTCAAATGCGTCAGTCGGATGTCGTTTTGCGCGCAAAATTCACAGACACGGTGTTGCCGCGCGCCATCTTGGATGCTCGACTGCACGAAATTGAGTATTCCGCGCTGAAATGCATCCAACCGCATGTAAACTGAGCGCAGCATCAATTTCCAGATTGCAAACGCAAATACCGTACGCGGTAATCTGTGAGACAAGGAGTTTATAGCCTGCAGTGAGTGAGACTGATATTGGGCTGTATCCGTAAGAATAAATCTTCCAGAATGGCATAAACCAACATTTTGTTTCGTTCATGCAACCGAAATTCATTTGGACAACTCAACTTATTCATCTTAATAAACTTCATAAGACTGATCACTTAGCCCATAGACAAAATATTAATGCCATCTTACACTAAACTTTTCTATTAACGGTAAAATTAATTTCAATCAAAAAGATCGCCATAGTGAAGATATCACTAGATATACACTTTTTTTATAAAAACGTCTGAACATTCTTAAATGTTTTCTAGATATCAGCTTCAAATGTTTTTAAACATGTTTTTAAAATTTCTTTGCTGATTTTAGACAATATAATTATTATAAATAATACATGTAGCGTATGTGGTATACATTTGTGTAGTATAGTAGTAGTACTTAGCTGGTACTAACTTTCTTGCCAGTTTGTCTCAAGGGATATACCTGTAAGAACTGTAATTTGGTTAAAGAGAATCATGTGATATAAAATTGTTTTCTGCGAACTTTAGACAAGAAGCCAGCCAAAATGGGCAAATTTGTAATAACACTGTATGAATCAGTATTTGCAATATGTTATTAAAGCTAGGCGATTTTCACTGCCTGGTGCTCTTATAAAAAAGGTTCTTATAAAAAAAGGTGCAATTGTTTATTTTAGAAACAGCTGACCGTAAGGGTACTTGTACCGTAGTCAGTGAACAAACGTTTTGGCGCACTAACTCTTTGAATTTGTATAGTGGTGAAGAACAAGCTAACCGGAGCGAATAGAATATTGTTATTTTAACACTGACCAAAATAATAAAACTTGTATGTTCGAAACGTGCATACCTTTCGGTAGTGATAGGTTCGAAAGTAAATTTAGTAAAAACAAAGACGTAACGATCGGCACTTTTTCTTAATTCATCGCCGCGAAAAATCAAGTTGACTTCGAGCTTCCCAAAGGTACTGAACCAGACCGGTATTGAGTACGTATCACGTATTGGTTTTAAGTTGAAAAGCAGAAGTAGGAAGTTTTCGATATTTGACACAGCTGACTACGCCTCTTGGTGCCAAGACTAATGGCGCATTGATTCTACCCTATAGTCTTCTTGTAAAACTCTGCCCTGATCGATAGCTAGCTCATGTCAGTCGATATATACCGCATCAAGTTCAGTATATTGAATAATTTTATTTAGAAATAGAATCAATTTATAAAAGAAAAATCTGAGATTGAAATTGCCGTTCAGACTCAGCCTCCATGTGTTTACATATCATTTCTTCAAAGAGCGCAGAACATATGCATATAGTGATATATACGTGATCGCCTCTGGGACCAGGGCAAACTGGCCTGGCATGCAGGGCTGGCCAGGGGATTTGTTCCTCACACACTTAGTATAAGATGACAGTCACATGATACCTATCAACAGGCCCACTCGTTCCGGGCTTCCTCCAGTTTCAACTCATTCCTTGGCACTATTTCAAAAACAAAAGGGTGAAGACCGTTCTGAACCAAGACAATTGGATATAAATCTTTCTTGAATCATGAGAACTTCCTTTTATGCAAAATATTTGTTCATAATCCCGATCACGCTCGGAGAGTGCTAAAAAAGTTCTAACAACGCCAACACGCCTGGAACTGAAACACGCACAAAAAATAATATTTAAAGCACAATTTACTGAACAATAAAAAGATATCAAATCCAGTTTTTTGAAAGTTTTGAAACTTTAAAAAAGATGTTGCAAAAGTTACTCATTTTTGCTTACTTTTTTACAAGTAGCCAGTGATCTCTAAACCGAAGTTTCTGTAGAATCTGCAGAGAAGCTGTGATACAATATTACACGAGATCCAAAACACTTTTCATTATTAACCACACTAACGATATATAACCGTATAACTTCGCAAAATACATGTTGAACGGTGAAGTTAAGCGATTACTTGTTCTTTCCCAAATTATGCTTTACGTAGCTGTTTTTGGTTTCAGTTTAATCTTGGTATTCATAGTGAACACAGCCAAGATCGATATTATCAGTATCTTTTCCGTTTCTGCTTTATACAAGCTAGTGATTATGATTGATCTCGCCACAAAAGCACTTTACCCTCATTTGTCGTTCTTACTGTGTGTTTTTTCTTCATTTTTGCCGGGAGTATTATCGATCATCTCGGGGAGGCAAAAAATGTAGCTTGTCTGTTTATTTAACTATTCACTCGGTTGGAATGAGAAGAAATTCAATGAATATATAGGTAAAAAATTCTTGCATTGCCGACACAAAACGGGCTGACACTCGAAACGATGTCACCAACAAAAAAGTTCAGACAACCAAAGTTTCTAGCTCTTGATGTAGTGTGATGAATTGTCATTATTAGCTCATATTTATCGTTCAGTCCTATTCATTTTCAATTCTATTTAAAACTACCGGGTACTTCCCTGACAGAAGACGTCCGTCCAAAATCAGACAAAAAATATGCTATGGTATAGTTTAATCTAAAAAGCCTTTTAAGGCAAGGGAGTTAACTTCCTTTTGTTGTCAAGTCTTGTAACCAGAAGCAAAAAATAACAAAGCAGAAAACGGATCGAAGCCATGCCAAGACCACATGTAGTTTGGGCTCAAGAGAATTTTAAGCATCTGATCATGAGATTTGATATTTGTTGACAGAACAAAGAACGAGTTTTGAAACATTTTAATTTCTTTACAAGCAACTACGTTCTAAAAAAGGCAACATAGTTTTTCAGCCATCAATTCTTTGTCGTTACAACCCAAAAGAAGCTTTTCTTGCCTGTATACTGTCGCACAGCATAAACACGTATTAAAGACGTTAACAGGAATTCACAGCAATCTACCGTTTGATGACGTTAACGACTCGATGTGATACTTCTTTCCCGGCAGAAGGACCTCTCTAAATTTTTGGGAGACCTGCCAAGGTTAACTCTAATCTCGAGTTACTAAACTTCAAATTCTCTTAGTTTGAACTGTTGATTTCATTGAATTGAACTTTCAAAACATTAAAGGTAAATGTGAATTTAAGTTTTTTAAAATCATTGATTTTAAACATTTAGATGTATCGATATTAACGCATTTGAACTAGTTTTGGCAGGATCGAGGTTAACTATTTACATTTCTTGCATTTTGTTTTTAGACTAAGACCAATTAATTTCTCGTTAATTTTAAACTGAAGGCTTGGTATTTCAACGACCTGACTACTGTTGTTCATTTTTATAAAACTGGATTAAGTTTCTGTGAGTTTTTCAGTTTATCTCGAAACTTTTTGTCCTTCTCACACAGACTTGCATGGTAAACACATGCATGCATTTTTGATAACGGTATCATAAACATGACGGTCTAGTCTCTACAATAACCTTTGCCACAGATTAGTTATAAACTATGCTAGCAGTTTGGCATCAATTTTACGTGCTTTGGCACGATTTTTGGACGCTTGTAGGAAGTCTAGCGCTCAAACTCACCGAAATCATCACCAGCTGAGCCGCTCCTGTTCAGTTCTAGATAATTTTTCCGAGCAGAACTTTCAAAACAGAAACAACGTGGTGCTTTTAGTCAAGCATAAAACTGATTGAAGCAAGCTAATATTAGGTTATGAGAGGGTTGATTCTCTAGCTAGAACTATTACAGTGGCAGAATGAAACTAGTTTTGTTTGAATCTATCCAGCCCGCTTTCACATCAGGCAGTTATTTAAAACTGCGATTGAAATCCAAAGAGTTGAGTTTTTTATAGCGATGCGGTAATCCAGCTAGCTTTCCTTCTCTTAAATCTTAAAGTAAAGCACATTTTTGAAGTTTTAAATTTAGAGCTAACAGTTTTTAGCAAGGTTCAGTCGCCCACGAAAGAGAAAACACCACCAATCTAAACATTCAAGGCAGTATGACAAGAGATTAAAAGGAAAAACTGATAAATACAGTTTTATAAACATTTAATGATTTATTGCACTGCTTATATTCTTTTTACAAACGTCATTTCAAAGTTAATAACTCAATTCGTAATTCACATTTACACCCGGTACAAAAGTACTCACTAAAATATACCTTGTATATACGTACTATTTGTGTACTAAACTAATTACACATTATCTAAACAAATTGTCACTTCCGAACAAAAGAACAATGCATTCGATAAACTCATCAAAATTCTTTCAGTCTGTAAATTAATACAACAACTGTTTGCTTTGCACAGCCAAAAATAAAATACATTCTCTAAGAAAGTTCAACAGCTTATGGGTTCACAAATCAATGCAACTTTGCAGCAAACTAGAAATTAAGATTTCAGATCTTAGCTCATCTGAGGAACTGCATAAATGTAACAAGTTATGAACACTAAACATGTATCATTAACAAACAACTAAATAGAAAGTCAATTAATAGGGCCTGGAAAGATTCCAGTTGGCAGTTGTTTTCATTCATCTATTGTTTGACCAGTGTGCTGAGAACAAAACGTAGCAAACAATAAAATAGCAAATAAGTTTCAGTTTATGCCTATTGCAGAACAAAAAAATCGCTGATATTAATTAAGAGCTTACGAGTGGCTGTCTACTGATAAACACGACATGTTCTTTTACTTTTGACACCAAGTTGTAAATTTGGACATTTTCTCAACCAAGTCTTAAACGAGAAAGTGAGTTACGGGAGGAAGCGAAAATCCCTCGGACTAACACATGACAAGAGAACTTAGCTGAAAAAGGTTTTTGTCAGCCATCTAAATCTAATAAACTACGGCTTGATAATCTGTTTAGCTATAGCCATGTTATCTCACACAACATTCATAACCGGCGCTGTGATAAATGATAAATGTTCTCCTCTCTGACAAGACGAATTATTTCTCCAGCGAGCATTGTTTAATGCATAACTCACTTCACAGGCATTGGGACTCGTAGTTGCAGAACGAGCTTCCTTTTATTAAGTGTTAGCTACACGGTAGTAATTGAAGTATTAAACAAACCCGGGAGAAAACGGCAAGAAAGAAAAGAAAACCTTTTAAAAGTTCAAAAATCAAAGCAAGAATATCTATTAACGAAATACAAGAAAACGTAAAGATGAAAAACTGATACAACAAATTTAGTGTCGGTCATTTACTATTGATTATTCCGTGGTATTTTGATAGTAGCTTTAGGTATTATATGATGAGGTGAAGCTCGCAGCAGTTGGTGGTAAAAACAACTTGGACTTTGCTCCTGCATTGCGTATAAACACAACACAGACGGCAAATGTGCTGTTTCAAGGTCAACAGATACTGGAGAAGACGCCGAATGCCATGCAAGAATTCCCAAAACATTTCTTAACTCAAGCACCTCTATCAACTATCAAAGAGTTTTGATGCAAAAACACTTGTCGAAGCGCTTCCGCTGAACTCAAATAAACAGGCAAAGAAACTTAATTAAATAAGAGCAAAGTCGATATGAAAGCTGTGAGAGGAACTTAGCGAGATTCATATATGCTTCTCATGTACAAGGATAATATTTTTGGAGGCATCTGAGAGGTTCTTCACTAGATTAGAGTCCCAATCTTCCAACTTCTACAAGAGCTACAAAGTTATACAATAAGCTAAGAAATTATATAGCTATACATTTCTTATTTGTAGTTGTACTTTCAGTTTCAATACTAATATGTAGTAAGATGTCTAGCAGTGTACCAAAAAAAGACGTTTCTGTAATAAAATTACTAGGTGAGAAAAAAACTCACAAGAAGCTAGAAAATATGCTAGCTAAAAACAAATACTTATGTTACTGGTTTACAAGTGGCCGTAAGTTCAAGTATTACAGGCGCATGGGTATTCGACGGTCTGCTGTCAAACTGCACGACTTCGATTGAAATGTAAGGCCGGTGTTTATCGGAATAAACAAATCAAACTTGGAATCAAAGATGAAGGTGTATCCATCCGCGATACATCAAAACAGTGCAAGGTTTTATCAAAACTCGCGTTTGCTTTGCCGAGCTAGCATGTGTGATAATTGTTAAAGTATTGGTCGAGCTCTAAAACTGCAGCATGTTTAAATCATTTCTTATTATGATTGAAACCCTTTCAAATGAAGACAAGGCGCTCGGTGATTTTACTGATTAATAGAATAATTTAATGGTCTGATTGATTTGACTTTTATTTATCCAGCATATATAAAAGTTTTATATATCAATTTCGAAGTTTAAATTACTCTTGTCAATTTAGAAGACTTACGATTGTATAAATTTTGTTCTTTATGATGCAAAAATCAACACGAAGTTATCTTATAGATAATTCGTTCTGTTAACAACCGAGTTACTTTATTCGGATTTTACAAATTCAAATGAAGTCTCAAAAGGTGTTATAATAAGTCACGCAAATAACAGCTAATATATTCATCCATTTTAAAATCGATGTCCTTTTTCTACCTAAAGAATCTTAAAGTTATTTCAGTTTTCTAAGAATCACTAAAATGGGTACCTCTTTACTTCTGAACAACTATGTGCAAAAGGTAGATGATTGGAACCCGGGTTTGAAGCAGTTCCCACACTCCAAAACCTCTTGATTAATAAACAAAAGTTATGAAGACAAGCAATGAAGCAATTAATTAATTAAATAAGAATCATGTTTTTAAATCCGCCGAGATAACTAAGAATAGGGAGTGTGAACCGGGTTTCAGCACACTACTTTATAGTTCAATGAACTACAGTTATGCAGATTAACAGTTTCCTGTTTAGAAAATTATAGGAAATACTAAACAATATAACTTCTCACAACATTAAGATTGTAACACGTTAGGCGCGACTTAAAAACAGCAACTTTGCTTGAAACTCCGTGCGAGGCCAAAAGTAGGCCAGACGGAAGAAACTCCTTTTACACGGCTGTGAAATTGCCGAACAGAAATCAAACAAACTTGCTTTTCAAGTTGCAGCCAATAGCTTTGACGAAAATATATTTTCAATTGCATAATTCTCTGTACTACGTGGATACTTAACTGTAAAACCTGCTATATGAAGCAATATTTCTCGGCATGGAAGTCCTAACTGAAAATCTAATCATTTAATTAATTAATCGAGAGCTGAGTGACGTTACCCTCAAGGTGACTTGTAAACAGTTTTCAATTCATCAAGTTCAGTTCTCTTTTGAACAGTCCATCATTGTGCAATAATCGATTAGGAATCAATAATTAAACTATTTCGAAAATTGCGCTTTTCAAGACAAAAAATACCATGAAAACAAACGAACTAAGGACATCAGAATGCTTCTGACATTTGAAACCTATTATGTTAATGCGTATCGAAATTTCTTTGTCGCAGTAATAAAGTAACATATCAACAAAATTCTTAGAAATATTTGCATTCTAGTTATTCAAGAAAGTATACATCAGTATACTGTGCTGTGATAACTTACTTGATGAATCTCAACTTTTCAAAATACTTGAGTAATTCACTGTGATTTGAGGAAACGTTCTGTACAAGTGGTCTCTATAATTCATAATTCATTTATTTCTCACGACGTGGTAGGACACATCCAGTAATGAAGGTAGCACCTCGCTGTCCCGTCACCTGGGCCACCAACAGGAAAATACCTCGACTTCCCCCTACAAATACACGTATATCGCCGATATCCAAAAGTAGGGTTTTTTGTTGATTCTAGATTGTATTCCGTGGTACCATAACTCGAGCAAGTCACTGCTAGAACTTTTTGCCCCTGGGGTTCGAGTAAAACGACGTCACTGCCTGAACCTTGTTCATCTGCGGTAAATGGGGTGCTCTCCATTCTATGGTACGTACACTGAGTAAGGTTTCCCGGCCCTTGTTTTCCCTGTGGTCCTCTAGGTCCCCGTTGACCAACCACTCCATGTTCTCCCTGATCTCCCTTTTGTCCCCTCGGTCCTCGTAAAGCGCTGACATTAAGTTTTGTCTGGTCATTCCTAATGACAGTGATAGGTCGATCCTGCAGTTTCTTGAGTTGTTCTTGCTGTTGACTATTACTTTTCTTAAGTTCTGCGATAGTCGCGTCTCTAACTCCCAGCATCAAATGCAAGGCAGTGATGTTTCTTCTTAGTTCCTTTAGATCCTTTGAGAAGTCTTCGTTTGGTATAGGAGGTGCTATAACACGGCTTTGTTTTGGAACTTCCTTCACACAGCCACAACTCGGGGTAACAACTCCGAGCAAAACCAACAGTGAGGCGACTAGAGACACAAGCGCTAAGACAAACGTAACAACAGAGATTAAGCGCCAGATAGTTTTCGCGCGTTCTTTCTCGCCATTCCCGCTATCACAACTGTCTGAAGAACCAGAATTGGTGTGGGAACGAACGAATTTCTTAAAGCTTGATTGAGTTTCACCTCTTGGAACTCTTTCATAGACTTCATTCGCTTTCTTGCGCGGCCTTTGGCTTGGTGTTCGACCATGCATTTTGACTTGCGCGGCAAGCCGATTCATATCTTCATACTGATGCAGCGGTTCGTCTGCAAATTCTTCGTGACTGTTTTCGTAAGATGGTGAGCTGGGAAAACGATGCCTTGAAGGGATGGACGAGCTATTTGGAACTGGTGGCGGCGGGAGAGGAAACTGATCGTCATCGAATTCGTCCTCATCGATAGATCCCTTGTACACGCGGTTGGTTATCATTGGGAAGGCAGAACCCGTGGAACTTACGCTTGCCATTGCGATTTATACCCTCCTTTTGGTTTTTTGGCGTAAAACTTCAGTTTTCACTTTTAATAATAGTGTTTGCAGTGAGTCCTGGCGAAACCTTTGTTTCTTTCAATTAATGTAATGGTGAGAATACTTGTCAATATTTATCCTGGTCTATTCATAAACGCCTGCTTCACTCGACTGAGTTTTATTTACAACGTAGCCGGCTTTTTTAGCGTCTCGTGTTTCTTCAGAGTGTCAGCTTTGACTCGCCCCAGGACCAAGTTACTGTAACATCAGTGGTCAATTTAAAACAATGGTCTACGGTCACAGGAAATGTTAATTACTTAGTGGCGATTTATTTGTTGCTGAAACTCACTGAAACGCAAACAATAGTCTAAACAGGATGTATCGGGTCGCAAGCCAAGAAGTCTTGTTATCAGTCCCGTATGACAAGAAACTCGCTGAATGTGGTTTGACTCAACTTAACCTGTCAAAATAACCTATTGTTTCTATGTTCTTGACACAGTTTGTTGACGTCTCGTTGTCAACTGGTTTGTGTCAAGCTGCGATAAGGCACGGTGTTGATTCAACATGGCAACCTGACTTGATCTTGTTCCTTTGCAATGACTTTTATAGCGAGTGGCCTTGAGTTCTTTTTAATCCTGCGCTAAAGGGGGCTTCATGAGGTCCACGCACGATTGGAGATTATACAAGTATGAATAATAATGACAGAGAAATTATTGCTGTTATGAAACTTGTCCACACCAAGCAGGAGTTAAAGAGCGCTAGGATTAAATCTGCCATCGAGAAAGGAAAACAGACAGTGCTTGCTTCTGAAAGTAAAGGAATCTCTTTGAGCAAGTTCGAACACAAAGGTACAGATGGAAATCTCGTGGTATACACACAAGACGGCGTTTCGGAGAACGAAAACGCCGTGATTTATAAAGTCATAACAAGTTTTCGACCTCCTGACAGCCTTCGAAATCAGCTTTTCTTCGCAGACAACTCAGGTGTTAGTTTGACCAGATACAGAGAGATTAACAAAAGCCACACTGAGTCAAACACGCAAGTGAAGAACGGAAGAACTCGGTCAAATTATGCTACAAATTTTCAGGACCGGCCAAGCATATCCAAGTCAGAGCAATCAACGAAAGAATTTAACGAGCAGCCAGATTCTTTTGAGCAGATTTTGATGAAGTATAAATCTAAAAGGAATAAAGAGAGGCGGATGTTTGGTTTAGGGGAAGAGCACACCGAATTAGCAGACAAATTAGGCGGGCTTTACATGAAGAAAAAGCAGGAAAGAAAGAAGATGAGGACAAGATTCAGTATCGCTGAGAATCTTAAGGTACAGAATGAGAGAGAAGAATACAAAGACACAAGACTTATAAAGGGAGCTTTTAATCTCCCCGCAGTTAAGTTAAGAGTTAACGAGGTCGAAAGTAATGAAGAACAGCGGTGTATTGAGAAAAAGTCACCGATTTCAAATTCAAAGCACAACAAAAATCTCTTGCAAGTTCCACCAACTAAACGGCAAAGAAAGGTGCTGCCAAAACTCTCACGAAAACAACTGTTTGCTGACCTACAGTATTACAAGGTACAGTGCTCGAGGCAGTTCGAAACTGAACCGATATCTTTGCCAAAGATTTAAATTGATGTAATTATAAAGGAATTTCCACAATGATACCCGCTAAAAAATTTGATTAAGAAAAATTAATTAAACTATTTATAAAAGCCGGGGGCCTACTTGTGTGTCAAATAAGTTTGAAAATACAGTCGGGAAACAATGGCAGCCGGCTTAAACTCAAAACGCGCTTTGACGAAAATACAAACACAACACACAAGGGAATTTTGTAAACAACTTCATTCTTAAATTGAAAAAGAATTTTATTTATCGTCGATGGAATTTACATTCATTCTTACACAAGCAAACATAGTGTAGTTTTTTTAAAACACAGTCATTCTACAGACAATGACCCTGATGGTGGCCCAAGCAAAATTGTTCGTTTGGGAAAGGTTCTGAAAAAATGTGAAAAATACCGTTCTTATTTTTATACAGGCTTTTTTCTTATAAGAACCAGTAAAATTTGTTCTTAATTTGGGCGATTTGAGCCTGAAACTGTTCTCAAATTGTTCTTCAATTGTTCTTATTTCTCTGTGTGGTTTAAATCTAATAAAAACTAAACCTAAGATATTGCAACTCATGTGTGAGAAAACGAATCGAAAGGAATTAACTTCCGGGCAAGTATACGTGTACAATTTGAAGCAATCGGGCTGATTAACAGAGAAAAAATGCGGACCATTTCTGTATTGCTAAGTTAAAGATCAAAGCTCAGTAAAGTTAAGTCTTGTTCTTAATTTTGGCCAATCCAGGCCTCGTTCTTAAAAAATTGTTCTTATAAAAAGAAACCGTGTAGTTTTTAGTAGGAATGAAACCATTCACAAAACACCTATACTAATTCTATACTGTAGTTAGGCGTTTTGTCTCACATACCGCTTATTTTTAATTAGTTTATTGTTATGGTTGTCTATGATCTTGACGATCAAAGTTACTACTTACTAGAAATAAGATTTCATTTCAAAACGCAAAGGTTCTAGTGCTTTTAAAGAAAGGTTGTCATTGTTCTTTAACATTTTGCGTTTTTGCGAGAGCAAAACATTCAAAACAATTTGAAGTTTAAAATTGTAAGGTTATAAAGACGTGATTATACACTATATAACTATACGGCAATTTTGTGGCGACAACGTCACGTCTTCGCATGGCTTTAACCTAATGAATCAAACCAAATTATCGGCCAGGCCACATAAATGAGCGATGTAAGTCCATTACAACAAGAACCCATTAGGTTACCAAATATCACAAAAAAAGCCACAATTGCCGTAACTTTTTTACTTGTACAGCCTAACAGTTTCGATAAAATAATACATTTACTATACTTTGCCGACTACTTTTTCTAATAACCCTTAATTTTGAAATGCGTCTTTTACGAAGATGTGTTTCTGTAGCCAACTAGCGAAAACCTCCAATTTAAATGGATCAACTCCTTTGTCTTTCATCATTTTTTCTTTTCAGTCTTTCTCGTTCAACTTTGCGTTGTTTCTCGGAGCGATTCCCTCTAAGCCTCTTTAGTGCTCGTTGGTATAACCTTGGTACGTAGGTAGATCGCGTGTATCATTAAGGGAAAATAATGTTGTGCCTTCCAAGCAGGTAACAATCTGCTGACTTGCATGCGGTATGGTTATCAAGAAAGCCTTCTGATCCGTTAGATCCTTGAGAAGTGTGTCAATGTACGTGCCGGTAATAACTTACCCTTTTATACTGATTAGTTAGTTAGAAATACATACCAACGCCAATCCTAAACGGTTTTTTTTAAATGCCAATGACAACATGCTCTTTGTACTGCTTTGAGATATTTCCTTTCATGGAAACTAGAAAAACAGACAAAAAAAAACATTTGAAATTTTTTAGGTGTTTTTCCAGATAAATATTTCCTGTTTTCTTGAGAAATGATATCCATGTGCTTAGTTCAGCGAAAAATCGCAGCAGTCGGTTAACGTAAGAGTATGGCCTTTAAGTTAAGTTGGTGTCTTTGAATTTCATGGCATTATTTTCTTAACTCTAAACAAGCCTGACTTACTTCAAGATCTTTGATATGCGGCGCTCCAGTCCTCCTCCCTAACGATTGGTAAACCAAATGATTATGTAAACTAATAACCGGGGACGTGCTCGTGACTTGAACCCTTTTCAACAAATTAAATTTTCTCTAAAACCCTGAAGAGTACGAAATATTTAAGCTTTATTGGAATTTTTCAAAGGAAGAAGAGAGTAAAATTGAGGTAAAAGCAAAAGCTAAATGAAGAAATATCAGTTTTAAAAAAGGAATTGGCATGGCGATCGAAAAAATACAAATTAAATGGCATGCTCATCTCGATTAATGTTTCTGCGTTTTTGCTTTGTGACTTTGTTTTGCGCTTGTAGTGCAGCTTAAAGCGTCGATGTCCTCTACCTATGTGCTCTAATTCAAACGTTTATTAGAGATCATATTTTTGTATGTTGAAAACCAATTTAACTATGAAACACTGTTTGCTGCAAATTCCCTTAGAAAATCAATATTTGACGCAGTTCATTGGGGAAATAGAAATTAAAATTCAGTTCAATGATTATGGCAAACACATCTGCCTCCACCAGCTTCAAATGTTAAAACAATATTTTATCCAAACAAAAAGTAGAAAACGGGTAGAAATAACACAAATGCGTTTACCACAAGAATACAAACTGTGTGGTTTAAACACACTTCATTGTATTGACCTTCTGGTTTTTACCACATTGAAAAATAGTTGTATTAAACACTTCACTCAACATGTTCTGAACGTGTTGGCTCGAGTTTGGTTGGACAGTTAACAACTGAGCGACATAAATATAGATAGTGCATGCCAAAATAGAACATTGTCTTTTAATGTTAAATTCGGGATGTTTTTGTTACATGCACGATCTATATAATCATTATAAGTGCTGTCACGAGATCGATTAATTAAGATTAAAAATTACCTGCATGAGTTTCAAACATTCTGTTCTTTACAGCCATGCTCTGAATAGTTTTGGTTTCTTTGTACTTAAATACTCAACCCAACAGTCCCGGCTAATATTTTTGAGCATGAAAGTAATAAAGTGATACGTGTCTGTCTGTTTACATTATTAAAATGATACGTGTCTGTCTGTTTACATTATTCATTAGTTACAAAAATTGAGCAAACAATATTCTAACATACATCGTGAATAATTGTAGTTCTTTTCATAACTATATAAAGAACCGGCTATTGGCCAAGGCTCAATGTTCTTATTTTTTGGCGATTTGAGCCTCGAATTGTTTTTAAGGTATTCTTATTTCTATCTGTGGTTTAAAATCGAATACAAACTATCGGTAGTGCAATTATGTACGGGAAAACAAATAGTTGACTTATAGGCAACTACTGGATACGTGTACAATTTGAAGCAATAACTGACTAAAGCGGAAAAGCTGCATGCGAATCATTTCTGTGTACGTGTTGCCTAGTTAAAGATCGAAGCTTGTTGAAGTTTTTAAAAAAATGATTAGCTATTGTGCCCAAGCCTCAGCTTGTTCTTAAACTGTTCTTAAATTTTAGCTCGAGTTCTTATAATGTTGTTCTTATAAAAAAAAAAAAAAAAGTGTAAAAGAACTAAGGTTTGAAAAATAAAGTAAGTTTAGCTTGAGAATGTCCGTACCAGTATATTTGTAAAAAAATATTATTCACTGGAAACAATATCTCAGTCTAAAAGCTAAAAGCTGTGAACACCCTTTTGTCTGCCAACAAACTCCCCCTCCCCCCCGGGGGGGGTACTCCCTATATTGGGGTGGTGGCTTTGGCCGTCGTACTTTTTAGGGGTTAAAATTGTTAAAAGAAATCCTGTGTTCCAAGAGCCTGGTAGTTTTTAGGGTTGAAAATCCCAAAGCTATTGGACTGCTTGTGGTCCCGTGTTTTAGCAAACGTGCGTACTGATAAGAAGTTAGAAAAAAGTCCTTTGACGAACGTCCGCGCGCCTTTATTTACTGCATGTCACGTTCAGCGCAACACGAGAGGGCTTAGCGCCGACCCACTAGCTATCTAGTGAAAATTTTCAGCTTCCAACTGGTATTTTTTAGGGTAACTTTAAAACCGAGAAGTGTTTTTTAAGGTGGAACATTTTTATCCCTTGGCATTTTTTAGGGTATTTTGGGGGCTTTCCCGTCGGTCATCCCAACCCTTTTGACCCCGAAGTACCCTTCTGCAGAAACTACAACTAATTCGCATTTGGTTTATTACCAGAGTTATTCTGATTAATTCACAAAGCTTGTAAATAATAAGATTTGGTTTCTCATAAACTTTTAATAAGTATTCTGCGTCAAAAACAAACAAAAAACATAAGTGAACAAGAAAAACCATTGAAATTAGTATTCAAGAAATTGATTTTCTCATTTTAGTGTTAGTTTATTCTGATAAAATTAAATCTCAAGAGCAGAGCATGCTTCTCAAGCAACCGTCCATAAACCGCATAACGTCAAGAAGCTACACGGAGCAGATTTAACCTAGTCTCATTTCCTTTCAGCAGCTGAGAATCAATCTAAGCTTTTCAGGCATGTCAACTGATTCTTCTTCTGCAAGCTTACGTGGCAACAAAATTCGAACAGCGGTACGCTAAGTTTCATTAGTTGGATGCTATGAATCAAGATGCCGGTTAAGAGTGCTGATGCGATGTTTAACTGTTCCTCGTTCCTAACAAGTACGGCTCGTACGCGTGGAAGCGGCTTATGATTAGTTGCAAAGGAGCTCGCTCAGGGTTGGTCACAATTTCAGTTGAACTGTTTGTATTGAAATGTACGGCCTTCCCTCTTTGCCATGATTCATTGTGTTACAAATTGAACAGAAAGAAAAAGAACTGCAGCCAGGTCAAACATTTGATATTCCAGGAACACCTGCGTATCAAGAATCGTGCGGGTCGTAACGGTTGAGATGAAATTTTTCATTTAGCGTTGATTTTATTTATTTAGGGTTAATTAGTGTAGTTATTTCATTTAGCGGCGATACAGTAATAACAACAGTAAATGTAATAGAAAATAACACTCGTCAACAGCAAATATAATAATTTTGACACTAAATGTAATAATGAAAAAAAATGAAACAAGCAGTATATGTAATAAGTTTCACGCTAAATGTAATAAACTCGCTCAGTCCAACTAAAACAATACCTAGACAAAACATTTCTACCACTAGAGAGGTGGATATGAGCCACGGGCAGAGTTGTCAGGCGATGACGTCATAAATCACGTGGTTCATTATGAAACTTTGATCGTTTCTCTGAATAGTCCGTGGGGGAGGGACAACGGAAGCCATGACCGCAGGGAAGGAGACATTTTCTCAATGGTTTTTACCCATTCGAGTTGTTAACTATGAAAACGTATCGTATGAATCATTACCCGAGAAAGGCCGACGCAAAGGTTGACGCCACGTGAGAACGGTCAAGACACTAAATAAAAACAATTGGTCCCACTGCACTGTTTGCTGCGGAGTAAATGTGCTAAATGTTCCATGAAACCATTTTACGGAATTGCCTAGAAAAAAGAAAAATGGCAGATTTGCAGTTCGCATTGATAAAACGCTGAATAGCAGAAGTTTATTTCTTTCGATACTAGAACAAACCACAAGCCTTAAGGCGGGATTTAACCCAAACCGCCCTTTGTGGCCACTTTTCCTCATGTTTCTTTCACTATCTCCGTCCATGGTTTGAATCTACAAAATCCCTGCTTAAAACACAGACGAGATGAAGGAGAGTCAGTTTGAATATTTTAATATTTTTTTGATGAATTTTGAGTTTCACTGAAGTTTTATTTGAATTTTAAGACTGGTAATTTTAAAGAGAGTTTTTAATTTGGTGATTTTTTGGGAGGCTTAAAAATTAATTTTAATTTGAAGTTAATATATGATGTAAACTCGCCAAACCGTTCTCAAACCAAAGCTGTACTAGTCTCTTGCATAGAGGAACGGTTTGGCGGTTTTACTCAAATTTCTTCTCATTCAAATATCTTCTTCAACTTCCTCACTATCCAACAAAAATTTAGGTTAAGTCCCACCTTAAGTAAAAGCCCCACTGTGTATTTATAAGTGTATAATTTCAAATTCAATTCCGTTTGTGTATAAGCCCTGTCGGGGATTGTATTCCAAGGTTTACGTAACTGCTAATTCTGATATTGTTCACTTGCTTCAGGACTACGATGCACTGGTATGCAGGGATTTTGCTAGTAGTTCTAGTAGTAGAGGGTCTGCAGTCCTTGAAACGCAGTCGACGTGTTGGTGGACAACAGAGGAATCGCAAGGCAAAAGATTTCAGAAGCATTTTGCATATTTAACATAGCCGGCACATGTCAATGTTGTAGCTCAGGAAATTGGACTGTGGACTATAGCTATTGAATAAAAAAAATAGAGTATAAATGATAGTTTGCGCCATTGTATGACAGTAAGCTGCAATCTAAAATTTTCATCAATCAGGTCGTTCCATAAGATAAAGAAAATAAGACATGAAATTCAAATTTACAGTTACGTGACTTATGAAGCCATTTTCTTGACAACTCTGCCCGTGGCACATACGTATACCCACTCGTCTATTGATAGAAGTACTTTACTTAAATATTGTTTTGGTTGGACTGAGTGAGTTTATTACTGAGTGTGTTACATTTACTGTTATTACATTTAGGTTGTATTTATTACATTCACTGTTGGTATTACATTTAATGTTGGTATGATTACATTTCGCATTTCTTACTCAAAGTCATGGTCATTGTCGCCAAAAGAGGACTTCCTTGATGGAGCAAAAACATGAAAGTAATGAATCCGATGATACAAGGGGAACTGTACCTTACCCAGCTAGACCCCAGCTACTGCTGCAGATGGTTCTCCAGTATCATGAATGTCTGTCCATGGACCTTAGCCTAACCAACCCTGACTTACAATCTACCTGCTGCTTGGTAGGGTATGTCTCCCCAGGCAAAAGCTAGAGATGGTGTTTTCGAAACACACTCGACAGAAGAGTGTTGGAGGCCTCATCGTTGTGTATTCTCCTAGCTTTTCATCCATATTTATAAAATAATTTCGATAATACGCGCGCTTTGAATGGTCAAATAGGTGTGTTTCATTAGCCTGTGCAAACACGGTTCTGACGTCACAAAACTTTCAAACAAAGCTTTGAAT
>JAOBRD020358810.1:0-20407 GCA_027575215.2 Hydrozoanthus sils
CACACAAGGAAGACCCGCAAAGGGCATTACCCTAAACAAGGAAGACCCGCAAAGGGCATTACCCTAAACAAGGAAGATCCACAAAGGGCATTACTCCCACACAAGGAAGACCCGCAAAGGGCATTACCCTAAACAAGGAAGACCCGCAAAGGGCATTACCCTAAACAAGGAAGATCCACAAAGGGCATTACTTCTAAATATGACGTTGCTGGCCTTACGCACTTCAGTTGCTGAATAACACTGCCTTGCCTTTACATTTCTTTACAGACCCACAAAGGGTGTTACTCCTAAACAAGAAAGACCCACAAAGGGCATGAAGACCCACAAAAGGGCATTGCTCCTAAACAATAAAGACCCACAAAGGGCAATGCTCCTTAACAAGGAAGACCCATAAATGGCATTACTCCCAAACAAGGAAGATCCACAAAGGGCGTAACCCCAAAACAAGAATGACCCACAAAGGGGCATTACTCCTAAACAAGAAAGACCCACAAAGGACATTGTTCCTTAACAAGGAAGACTCACAAAATGCATAACTCCTAAACAAGGAAGATCCACAAAGGGCACTACTCCTAAACAAGAAAGATCCAAAAAGGGCATTACTTCTAAATATGACGTTGCTGGCCTTACGCACTTCAGTTGCTGAATAACAGTGCCTTGCCTTTACATTTCCCATCCATAAAACATAAAAATCTACGAGTTCCAATTAGGCATAGTTTCCCATCAGGGGGTTGGCACACACATCCACAGATATCATCTCAGAACAATCGAGCAATAACCCCGTGGACAGAGCAGTAATAACCGGGATTAGTGTGTAATTGGCCTTTTTTAGAACCGGATACCACCGTTACCTCGAACATGTAACCATGAATGATTTGATCACCTGTTCTACGTCTTTTTCAGCCTTCAGCTTAAACACTTGCTCACATTTCTTGATAAAGTTTCGTCTGAAACAAAAAACAAGAGAGGCGCGCATTTCACTAACAAGACATCTGTTCTGGGACTACCTCAAGACAGCTTGGCCTAGTGTATGCATCAAATGCGATCCAACAGTAGCTTTCGAAGAACAAGTGAAAACATTTCATTCTAAACGCCATGTGAGAACTGTTACTGCAATGTTATTGATCTACTGACATTTTTGTTTTGGGAGCGGGGTGGTGAGTAGCTTCAATATCAAAATATCAAATTGTTGCATAAGAGGGGGGAGGCACGGGGATGTTATTGACCTACTGAAGCTTTTCTGGGGGGAAGGGTCTAGTAGTTTCAACACTAGAGTGTTGCATTAGGGGGGGTTGGTGAGTTGGTGGCAGGGGGATTTTATTAAAGCGTTTGTTTAGATAATTCGGAACTGGCAAGTTTTCTCAGTCCATTCGATTCCCAATTAGTATATAGAGCAAAGTTACCGTAAATCAGTGTTGTTTATCATAAGACCGTGCATTCTCATTGAATATTTATCATCAACTTCTGCAACCTGCGATACAAACACAAAAGTAAGGGTTTTACTGCTAGCTCTAAAGAAACTCTAAAGTCGTGTTAATCACAGTTTAAGAGCTCTCTTAAGCACAAGACGCACATCCAGATTTACACGACCAACCTCGCTAGACCGATTACACTCAAGATGCAGCAAATAGTATTGGTTAAGCGGTATAACTACCTTTTCCGCAAAATTCTCCTCGAATCCTTGAAGCTTTACTTTCTAAGAAAAAAGAACGCACAATATTAAAAGTTATATTGAGTATTAACTGATATTTTGGGATTCATATACCAACATACTGGGAAAGATTATCAATGCTATCGATACAGGTCTGAGAAATCTTTGTGTTTGTCTGCAATTGACGTACTTTAAAGAATAGCAAACAAGTTAAAAGCTTTAAAGCACACTTCAAAAACTCTTTTTAAGGAACAATAACACCTTTCTGAAACATTCACGGTATTGCAAGCAGCTCCGGGAACTGCGAGACTGAAACCAGGATATTATTTTTTAAGGTTTTCAACAGGATCTAAATGCACTAGTTATAAAAATATAGTGCAAACAGCTGAGCTACTGCGACTCCACGTGTGTTGGAATCAGGTAAAAAAACTAGGCTCATTATCTTGTGCCAAAGAAGATGAAGGCAGATTAAGAAATGGTCAGTGTAAAAACTAAGCAACCTTCCATTGTTCTGCAGCTTTTCACTTTTTCCATGGAAGAATGTCTCAATTTTCATACTGAGAACACATCAACCTGAGTACAATATAGTTTTAAAACAAAAGGCAGTGAAACTATTTTAAAGCAGTGTTTCTCTTATGCTATAATAATTTAGCCAAACATATAAGTCCAAAACAAAAGCAAAGAAAACCTTTACATTTTCAGTATTCCCCACATGGAATCTTTCTTAAACTTAAAAACAGAAATTATTCATCTGGAAAGGCTCGAATGAGTGAACTGGAAAGAAACACATTAGCATACTTATGATGACATGGTCCATTCTTCAGATTAGCCAATCAGATCAACGGTTTAACCACATTGCCTTTATGCATTGCACGGCCGTTGACCTGCCTAGCTAACGTTCTTATCTCGACCAAAAATGACTAAACTACGGAAATACGTGCAGCTTGATGGGTTCGTCTGTGCCACTGAGGATGAAACTACGGACTGATTTTCACATCAGAACTTCTCAAATGTCTAAGACACTTAGTCGTGTTTCGACAAGCATAACTTACTATTCTTCATTTCACTTTTCTTTCTGTCGGTTGGATTTTTATTAGTTATCAACAACCACGAGACGAAAAAATATCTTTTGTATACTAATTAAAGCTAATCATAACTAATTAATGATTTAGTTCAGTATCAAATTAGCCAAGCTGGATACCTTATCTTCCAATTCTGAATGAGTTCTTCGCAGTTTATCTGATGTCTTCTTTAACTTCTCTTTGACTTCATCGTTCTCTCGCATCAGCTCCTAAGAAAGCAATGGTAAGTTTTCGAACAAACATTCAACTAAAATGTTTCTTTCCAGACAATATCCATTTTTCAACAGCGATCCCAAAATCTTTAACGACTTTTTCGTCATCTCCTTGCAGAAAAGTTCTAACAGAACGAACTCCGTTATTAACGTCGCTAGCGGATGTTACTCTCGAGGTTCGTTATTTTTATAATCTTACAATTGCAAATATTAATATAGCAGCAGTGTCTTTACGTGTTTCACTAAAAAAGCACCAGCAATCAAACATGACGGTTTCTTGCTTCAAGGGAATTTACTGTCAACGAAGCCCAAATTCGACAGGGTTCTCCATGGAATCTACTCCATGAAGAGCGATTCATTTCAATTCCTTTTGGTATTTTTTTCCAACTAAAGTTGATGTACCTGCATTTCGAGGAGAGTTTTTTTGAGCTGTCCAGCATCAGCAACGGACTTGGAAAATTTTTCCATCAGTCGCTGCGGTAATAAGCAAGAAACGTTAGTTTTACATCTCTTGATAACTTTACAAGACTCTTCGTCCTAATACTCAAGCTAGACGCGTGCATGTATGTAACGAAAAATTTGTTTTAATTACACGTAATCTAAGATTTTAGTCACCATCACTGTTTTCATCATCACCACTACAATCGCTATATCCAATAACGTTGTCGTCGTCACCAACATTATTTCCTTTATCTTCGTCATCATCATCACCAGATCTATTGTAGTCATCACTAGAATCATTTTCATTATGTCGTCATCACCAATTTTCAGCATTACCATATCTATCACCATCATCACAAGGTCTATCTTGATCATCATAAGATCATCACAAGATCATCACAAGATCTATGACGATCATCACGAGATCTTCCAATATCATCACAAGATCTACCATCATCATCACAAGATCTACTACAATCATCACTAGATCTATCACCATCATCACCCTGACCTATTACTATGATCGCCAGATCTAAAATTATCATCACAAGATCTATCACGATCATCACCAGATCTATCACCATTATCACCAGATCTATTACCATCAACACAAGACCTATCACGATCATCACCAGATCTATTACCATCATCACCAGATATATCACCATTATCACCAGATCTATTACCATAATCACAAGACCTATCACGATCGTCACCAGATCTATTACCATCATCACCAGATCTATTACCATCATCACCAGATCTATCACCATTATCACCTGATCTACTACCATCATCACAAGACCTATCACGATCATCACCAGACCTATTACCATCATCACAAGATCTATCACGGTCATCATCAGATCTATTACCATCATCACCAGATCTATTACCATCATCACCAGATCTATTACCATCATCACCAGATCTATTACCATCATCACCAGTTCTATCACCATTATCACCTGATCTACTACCATCATCACAAGATCTATCACGATCATCACGAAATCTATCTATCACGATTATCACCAGATCTATTACCATCATCACAAGACCTATCACGATCATCACAAGATCTATCACGATCATCACCAGATCTATCACCATTATCACCTGATCTATTACCATCATCACAAGATCTATCACGATCATCACCAGATCTATTACCATTATCATCTGATCTACTACCATCATCACAAGATCTATCACGATCATCACGAGATCTACCAATATCATCACCAGACCTATTACCATCATCACAAGATCTACCAACACCATCACCAGACCTATCATCATCATCACAAGATCTTCTACCATCGTTAGCAGATCTATTGATATACTACCATCAACAACAGCTCTTTTACTATCATCAACAAACCTATCACTATCATCACAAGATCTACCAACATCATCACCAGACTTATTACTATCATCACCTGATCTAGAATCATCATCACAAGATCTATTACCATGATTACCAAATCTATCACCATCATCACAAGATCTATCATGATCATCACCAGATCTATCACGATCATCACGAGGTCTATCAATATCATCACCAAACCTATTACCATCATCACAAGATCTACCAACACCATCACCAGACCTATAACCATCATCACCAGATCTAATACCATCATCACTAATCTATAACTATCAACACCAAACAAGATATACTATCATCACCTCCAGGTATATCAGCATCATCGCGTATCAACATCAACACCTTCATGGATGGTTCACTAATCGGAAATACAAAGAATTGCTATACTGGACATAAAAACAGTCCGTATAAGCTCACTTTCTTTCTGATGTCTGTGCAGCACATCAATCTACCAGACTGATCACTATATATGTTCGTCAGAGATGATCGGCCAAAACATAAGGGTTTCATGCACAAAAGGTGGTACTTACATCAATTTCTTTATTGTGATCTTCAACAATAATCTGAATTTGTCTCTGATGCTCCTTATGTGTGGCATCAAGCTCGTTGTTTTTTTGCCGAATCAGTTCTTTTTCTACAGTTAAAACAAAGGGAGATTACCTTAGGCTTTGACTTTGAACAATACAAACTTCATACCCATCTAAAAAACCAGATACATTCATATAGCGCCTTTTCATATGAATGCTCAAAGGTGCTTTACAATGATAAATTTATCTCCAGTAGAACGGAAGCATATATAGGCACAATTGGCAGCTGCTTAAAAGCGGTCCATCTATGCTGGTACTTATTTTACCGACCCCGGAAGGATGGAAAGCTGATTGGCCTTTGACGGGAAAGAAGGTCGCCCAAATATTTAGCCCTCGACCATGAAGGGGATTAAACTGGGGACCTAAGTGATGGGAGGCAGAGATCTTACCACTGCACCAACCCCTCCGCTGTTATTTCCTAATCAAAAATCTTAGAAAGCAAAAAGCTGTACAAGGTACGATTCTCTATTATACTAAGTATTTTTGTTAACTAAACTTACTTTGTTTGGAAAGCTCATCCTCCAAGCGCAGTTGGTTGTCTTGAATAAGCAATTGCTGCAGCATAACAAAGGATTACAACTATTAGTTTGTAAAGTGGACTACTTGTTGCAACAAACATCAATACTTTGGGAAACTAATAATCTTTAAGACTTCCGTTATAACTTCTCTGTATCTTTTAACCACTATATCGATGACCCGGAGAACCTTTAGAATGAAAAATAATAAAATGGATCTCCATTGCCTCTGTCGCACCTGAAAATGATCTGCCCATGAATGAAGACCTGTTCCCAACAGAAAAGGCTCATAAAAAATCTCATAGGTAGAACACCACCTCGGTATAGCAGAGCTTATGAAGTATATGGCTTTATAGCTCAATTTGTAGAACATCGCACTGGTATGGCAGAGCTTAAGCAGCATACGACCTGATAGCTCAGTTGACAGAACACTGCATTGATATAATATATAGGCTACAAGCTAAAATATCTTTCCAAGCTTCCCTTTCTACATTGCATAGGTAAGAATAGTTACATAAAAATCAGATTTCAAGTTAGTAATTTTTTTCATGGCTTTTTATGCTCTTTATCACGGTGGCTATCAACTTCACTACAAACTTTGATTTCAAAATTCAAGAAATTAGTAAATTTTTTATGGCTTTATAATATTATGCCCTTTATCACGTTAGCTATCAATTTCACTACAAACTTTGATTTCAAACTTCAAGATAATAAATTTTTCATGGCTTTATATGCTCTTTACCATGGTAGCTATCATTTGATTTCAAATTTCAAGTTAGTAAAATTTTCATGGCTTTATGTGCTCTTTATCATGGTAGATATCAACTTCACTACAAACTTTGACTCCAAACTTCAAGTTAATTAAGTTTTCATGGCTTTATATGCTCTTTATCATGGTAGCTATCAACTTTACTACAAACTTTGATTTTAAATTTCAAGTTAGTAAATTTTTCATGGCTTTATACGCTCTTTATCATGGTAGACATCAACTTCACTACAAACTTTGATTTCAAATTTCAAGAAGTTAGTAGTTTCTTGTGGCTTTATATGCTTGAAACCCAATTTCAGATTCGCAATATCTATTTACTTACCTCCCTTCTCTCCCATTTGTAATCCATCTCTGTCGCCACAGTTACCTTACAAAGTAACATACTCAACTTAGTACAAATGTTTTTGTGCCTGTTAGCTTTACTATAAGACCTTGCGGACCTTATCATTATGAATGAGGCACATAGAAGACAACAACTTTAGAAAACTAGTCCCTGTAACTAACGATACTTTGTATGTAAGCTTCAAGGAACACTGTACCCGTACCACGTGATATAAATAACCGCTAAACAATCGTTCAAACGCTGGCGCACAAGATGCTTGCTGGCATTATGGCAGAAAGCGAGGAGTACGGTTCCATTATGGAAGACACGGCATCTATGCTGGAAAATAGAGCAGTTGAAGACGATTCTCACGATTTTGACTTCCCACTTCGTTGCACTCCGTTTATGAATATGCAAATAAATTCATTGAACTAAAGCAGCACAATACAACTTCGCAACGTCATATTGGAATTTTTGATTTTGTTAACCAACTTTTTCAAAGTTAGCTAGCTTTGTGCGCATGCTCCAGAAAGCGCGCGGTGTGTCTTTAACCATAAAACATTGCAAACCAAACAACTATGTAAAACACAGAGAAGGCAATAGCTTTATAAAACTTCTTTCTGTACTGACAACATCTTGTATATTGGATCTAAAGATTTTAAGATTCTCTCTGATTATTTTAATGAGGGGTTAGCAAAGAATTACAGAAAACTGTATTGTTTTTTGTTGCTTTATTTCACTACAAACATTACAAATACTTTAAAAGTGCATAACACCTCTTTACAAAATAATTAAGTAATGTAGCAAGGACGCTCGAAAGAAACCTATACAACACGTCGCTATTTTTCCATTATTCCAGTAATCACACTGTGAAGAAGATAACAGAATTGACAATCTAGAATCATAATGACTACCTTGTATGCTTCAAATGCTCCATGAAGAGAATCCAGATCAGTTTGTATTCGTGCTAGAAATAATAACAAAAGAACAATATATTATACCTGTCTACACAGTTTAAAATGCATTATGTTGATATCTCAATTTATCACATACTTAGTTCGATATTTACATAGTAGATAGGTGAAATATAAAGCGTATCAGCCACCCATATCAATCACACGTGGTGATGTCAAAAACAGCCAATCAGAACGCACGATTTCTATGTCCTCACGTGTGATTGATATGAAACTTTTCCCGCCGTTGAAACAGCTTGTCAATTTACTTCGTTGATGATTGAGAGAAATATGTAGAATCTCACTAAGTATGTGATAAAAAGAAAATTAAAAGGCCGCTTAGAGATATGACTTTTATCTTCTCATATTGAAAATATCTCGGCTCACTCGTGAGATAAAATTCGTGTCTCCGTGTGGCCATGTAGTATCTATTTATATAGAATCTCTTATTATATAGAATGCAGTAGTATACTGAGTGACATCACAATGATGACTCCCACCGATGGAGATATGATTTTATCAACAAATGTGGTGATACCGAATTTCCGCCAATGAGCTTTGAGTATTTTTGCACGCTTCCAAAATATGCAACATTTTCGATATAACAAAATTTACTTTTTTGTTCGACATACTGTAAGAAGGAATATTGTTACGTTCATTTTAATTCAGACACAAACTTTTGTCTGAGCTACATAATGATTCAAGATTGCTAGTATTAAATGATGAAAACCTTAAACTATTGTCCATCTCTGTTTCTCTGCCATTATTTTAGGCAAACACCAACTGTTTCGAAAAGAAGCAAGTGCTTTCTCAAAAAGAAACCCACTGAGCTTATTTTCGAGGTGGGTTTCTTTTAGAGATTAATTTTGCAAAATTAAGAGGGGGCTTATTTTTGAGATGGGTTCTTTTTTGAGATTAAGCCAACTGTGTTTGTTTTCGAGGTTTTACTGAACTTTCTCAACCAAAAGCCTGGGCAGCAGTCTCAACAAGTTTTTTGCTATTTGTACTTAACCCTTAGGACAAAATGATTGTAAAACAATTTACCTTTTTCAATTTCAGCTCTGTCCCTCTCTTCTCCAAGCTACAAGAAACAATATATAGCTGTATCAACACCTATAGGACCATGAATGTGTGTAAACAATCAAGAAGTATACAAGAAGTACTTTTAATTACCATATAACTGAGTAATTCACATGCTGTGACTGGTCAATATTAAGTGCAGAACTCAACCCACAGACCACTGTGTCTATAATAAAAAGTCGACTTTTTCTCTAAAGGCTTCAAAAAAATATTTTATTGCTTTCTGCTCGCTCCTCGTTTTTTCCTGATGATCCTTGAGCTTCATGTTTACACCATAAGAATGGAAAAAAAAAGAACTCAGATCCGTATTAACTACCACCCAGGATAGGAACTCCCCCCCCCCAAACATAGATAGGTGTCCCTACCCTATTTATGACCTGAGAGGAGCATAATAAAGAATTATTTTGAAGTAGCTTCTTCTAAAAACGATGCCCAAAACGGCTGAAAACCATACCCTTTGGGGACGCACATACCTTTAAAGCCAATAAAAAGGATTATCCCCCTCCTCTCTGGGAACAACCATGCAGAACTCAAACTTGCGGTTAATAAGAGGTCTTTATCATATGGCCAGGCAGAGTTCAGCAATCTTATTGGCTGCTGAGAGGGCAGGAGTATATTGTAACAACCTCGAGCATTACAAACCTACCTTTTTTCTTTTTAACAGCTCTATCATATCTTGGTTTCTTTTTCTAAAATTTCTAGCTAATTTCAAAAATATGGAACAACTTTTTAATTTCATTTACTCAGTCTTTATTGGGAAATCTCAGACCCCGATCTTGTGGTATAATATATCGTCGCGCTTGGTCCGAGTCCTCAGCCAGAGATTTCCCAGTAGTGATCTTAGCTTCCTATTAGTTAATAAGTGTTTTGTAAATAACAACTATTTTGGTACAAACCTTAGTTTCGAAACAATTTGTGAGTTTCTCCAGCTCACCTTTGTGATCATCTTCAAGAGAACTAGCACACAGGAATTATGAGAGCATGTTATTTCTTGAGTTCGCATTAGTAACAGTACTAGGCTAAAGGATTAAATTCTTAGACTAGTAAATTAGGATAATGGCAGTGGTAGTAGTAGAAATAAATGACACAAGTTATAATCAGAGATGGGTGAAGTCTGAGCTAGCCTACGTGCAGAGGCCAGTCTCCGCTCGGCCAATTTAACTTTCTATATCTCCATCATGATAAAAAAGGCGTAAAACACTAAAAACAAGCGTCTTTGCTCTACTTGTGCAACTTCAGGTTTGTTAGCTTGTTAATTGATTCACGTGGTTCGATGGAAAAAAGAACAAGATGGAAGGAATGTTGAGCATTTTTTATCAAATCAGACATAAGATTAGCAATAAAGATGGCCTCTATTGTTTTTTTATAAAAACATGAACTGGTGAATGGAAATATTTTATCACTGACAATGCCATTTCGAGTGCTTCTTTACCTCATCAAAGTTTTTGTGTTTTAACCCTTTTTCATCCCCAATTATGTAGTTTTTTTATGTTTGACCAATTTCCATTTTTTCACTACAAAATGACCTGCTTGATATGAGTTATGTGAGGAGAAGTTTTATTCTCACCAAATGTGCTCCCTGTGCTGACTGTGGATCTGTGTTATATGTGCTTGATGATCTTCAGCTTTCTGCAGGACACAGAAAGAAATAAAGAAAACTCTAAGTGTCGATGTATTTAGTTAATAATCTATTAACTACTAATCTGGGGACAGTGGCTTACTATCTTGCCAGACTATATAGTGACTTTGGTTCTTATTCTCTCGCAAGTGCACACACAAAAAAACAATAGTGCTTGGGTAAAGCCACTCATAGGTTCAAAATTCCTTCAAACACAGCAAGCCTTTGTTCAGGCTTAACTTGCTGTGATACTTGATCTACTCCTCCCTCCCCCCCCTTTCCCCGAGTATATAACATGGTTGTAATCCCAGGTTGTACCTTTCTCATGCTCGTTCTGTGATTTAATCTGTCCTCTCCTAGAAGTAACGTCAAATCATCAATTTGCTTCTTCAACTGGTCAATCACCACATCCCTAAACATGTTCAAACATAATTTCAAATAGAGAAACTTAGATTATAGAAATTGTCAAGGAAAAGCTCAGTCAGGGTTTTTGCAACACTATTTGGCAATATCATAACACTGTATTGTTACTACAGCAACTAATAAGGAGCGATTTTCAGTTTACCTAATGCCTATAAATTATGTTAAAATAACTTCTCACAAAAAAGACAATTACGTTGTTGCATGTTGTACTATGACTTACCAGTTTCAAGAGTTTATATAATTATTTTTATTATTATTGATACTACTATCATCATCATCATTATTATTATTATTATTATTATTATTGTTATTGTTAAGTGAAAGTGATTACATATCAGGTAAAGTGTTTTGCTCAAGGACACAACACAGTGGTCTAGCCTGCACCTTGACTGAATTATTCATAACCCGATTGGATTACATAAACATGCTAACCACTCACCATCCTCGCAATCCTAACAAAAACTTATTTGACTTGCAATATTAAAACCCTGGCCCTCGCCTTAAGATTAGTGTCATATTGCTGGCTGAACTTGCTATAAATAAAGACTAAATCCTTTCTCGAGCTTAAGTGGCTCATTAGTACGGTACTTATCCCCAGTTTCCACAAACAGTGTTAGCGGGTTATGACTCCCCTTGGACAGGATACTAACCCATCATAGATAAGTCCCCAGCAGAAGCTGGTACTCATTTATATATATACAGATGATTTGACTGGAATAAGTCGGGTAAAGTGTCTTACTCAAGGACACAACAAAATGGTCTGACCGGGGCTTGCACATGCAACCCTACATTACAACACGCTAACTGCTCAACCACTGGGCCACAGACTCTGTACTAACCAGAGTAATCTGTAAGAACACTGACCTACCTTTCATCAGGAGAACAAGTTCTGCAGGAAAAATATTATTTTGTGAGAACTAATATAATTAGGTTGTTTCAAATTCTTTAAATGTTAGTTTAAATTCTTATTTCCTGTAATGACTTATGTAGCACCCACATTTCAATCAGCAACCCCCCCCCCCCTGCCCCTTGTTGGTAAAAAATTCCAAAGTACATCTTTCATATCGTGTTATGCAAAAAAAGTGCCCCTATCCTGTTTCAACTCTGTCAGAGTACATTAAAACTAATTCATTTACTTGCTAACATAACCCCACATTAAAAACACAGTTTTTTTCTTGTTCGTGTGTAATTAATGATCATCCAATTTACACAAGTAACATCAAAACTGAAAACTGGACTATTAAGTAATTTTCAAAACTACCTTATTGCCATATATTCGCCATATATTTGTTATTACATGTAAGTTTTGTTTTTATTTTTGAAAACAGTACAAAAGGTTGGGTTCATACATTAAAATTTTTTAGTTGCTTCTCAATGAAGTATTAGTGCTGTCTCGATCAACGCTAAATGAAATAAATGACTCACCCTAAATGAAATAACTTTTTAACCCTAAATGAAATAAAATGACTCACCTTAAATGAAATAACTGTTCAATGCTTAAAAAATAAATTGTTACTACCCACAATCTCGACACTGTTACATTAACTTAATGCTCAGTTGGTGCAGTTAATGGTGTCTCAAGTAATGATGTCATAATACACATGGTTGTTTTACAAAATTTGTTCCTAGCCAGCCTGTACCATGCACCAGTAACCTACATCACACGAGTTACCAGGAATCATTTTGTCACCGGGTTGAACCATATATATGCAATGCAAAGACCTCACAAATCATGCGATTTTTAGAAAACATTTTAAAAGTTGCCCATCCTAAAATGTGAGGTTATTTAATTTCCAAGCAATCATGATTTGCATTGGTGTCATTTAATATGTCTTGCAACGTTTTAGAAAAATTTCAAACACTAGACTTGTCATATTTGTGAAAACAATGTCTTTGCCAAAAGCGTATTAGAGGGGATTTGGAATCATATCTAACCAAGTGACCTTCAAAACCATTTTTAAAAGTACTGCATATTGTCATATTTGTGAAAACGATGTCTTTGCCAAAGGCATATCAGTGGGGATTTGGAATCATATCTAACCAAGTGACCTTCAAAACCATTTTTAAAAGTACTGCATTTTGTGTCATTTTATGAGATTTTTCTGGCCTCTGGAGAGGGATAAGCTTTTCGAAAAAAATTTCATGATTTGAGGAGTCTTTGCATACAATTCAACCCGATGACAAAATGACATGAATACTGGTGACTCGTGTTGTGTAGGCTACTGGTGCATGATAATGATCAGGAACAAGTTTTGTAAAACTATACCACGTGTATTATGATGTCATTACCTGAGACGCCATTACCGCATCAACCAAGCATTAAGCTAATGTAACAGTGTTGAGATTCACAGTGGATAGTGACAAAGTTTCATTGTTTATTTCATTTAGCATTAAAATGTTGTTTCATTTATGGTGAGTCATTTATTTCATTTAACATTGCTTTTTATTTCATTTAGGGTTGGTATTTCATTTAGCATTGTTGTTTCATTTGGAGGTGATACACTGTCTGCAGTCTTAAATATAATATATTTTATGCCCTCCTTGGAGACAGCAAAAGCTATAATAACAGCTCCTGATGCTAAGTCAATTTATCACTACAGTGTTACTCTTTTCATAAATTTGTATTATTTTGGTACGACTCTATTGGCCATTTTGAGTCATAGCAAATTTAATGTTTGTTTAATAAATAAATTAAAATTTTAAATATTTAGCACAGCCACTAAAATTTATCACAAATGAAAATTGATTTTTAAAAAGTTTGTCTTAAATGCTTAATATATATTGATCTTTCTGAAAATTAAGTGCATTTCGATATATATATATATATTCCCTTTAAATTAACAGCCTTAAAATGCTATCAAAAGATCCTCAAGTACTTTATTTATGCAAGTGAAAACTGGGTTGAGGTCATTTTAAAAGTCACAGAACTTTAAACCTACCTGGAAATTTTACCTCCCTCATGAGAACTAGCACAAGGAAACTGTATCAAGCTATTGTTGTTTTGCCCACCTCCATATTGTTTAGGAGCAGTACACTTTCTACAACCACACCATTGTACATGTTCTTTAAATATTTATTTGGGTTAAATTTATTTGCACCAAGGTATTAACTAAATACAGTTTCCAGTTTATTCATAACAATCAAGAACACTTTAACATCATTTTATATAATTGGATAAATCAGATTTTACATTTTAAAGAGAAACTTTAATTTTTTTTTCTATCTCTATTAATATTCTAGGAAGATTCAGATACTGTAGATGAAGGCTAAATCTCTGTCTACAGTATCTAAACATTCCTAAAATATTCTATTTCATAACCATGTTTAAAAATGGGGAATTTCGCCTTGTCTAGAAACTAAAAAAAATTAACTTTTAAATTGTTAGGAGATTATATTATTCAATGGCCTCAAGTAAAAAACTAACTCAAGAGTTCTTACAAAATATATTAAGATTAATTTATATAACCTTATAAAGTGCTTAACAGGAAATGAATTTTTTTTTACCTCAGTAAATAAACCTGGCTAAATAAGGAATAGTGCTCAGTGAAAAAATTTGGCCAAAATGACAATTTGTATCTTTTATGGTTCTCAAGATATTAACATTAACTTTAATATTTTCAACTGATGGTCCTACAACTGTGACAGGCAAATTTTCATTTTTTTAAAACTTGCTGCAAAGCTATAACCTTAATTTGGATGAATCTTAGCCAAACTTGGGCAGATGATGTACCTTGAGGTAGAAAAATGGTCAGTTCAAAATTGGTTCAAATTGTCAGAAAGAAAAGTCAGCCATTGCCAAAATTTGCACAAAATTTTGTTGGTTTTTGTCATTAATTTGCTCAGTCTTGTGTATCAACATCTGAACACTTCCACCTGGAGTTTAATCTTTCACTAACTAGCACAATTACTGCCAAAATGATATTGCTGCATTACTCTGAAAAGTGTTATCCTGAACTTTGAACAGAAAGCTTAGTGCTTTTCAGAATAGTGTTTTCCTTCAATGTATTCATCTTTTCCCCCAAAAGGTTCACAAAATGTGAGGCAGTTGTTTTAAAAATGTGTCCCATGTTGGCTGTAATCACCTTGTACAAGGTGATTATAACCAGCACAATATGTCAGCCTCCACCAAATTGACAGCAGCAAAAACTCTATTATCACCTCATGCACATGCCTGTGAGTAACTTTTCTAAATATCTAAATCTTAAGATAAACACCCTGTACACATGTAGTTTACTTACTTCTTTCTTAATTGTTGCTGTAAAAAAAAGTAGAGAAAATTAGTTTGAATCATAGTTTTTCATGAGTCAAAACAACCTCTCAACTGCTCTAAAGTGAACTTTAGCTGTTTACTGTAAAACTACAGTACCTAAATACTAAGTAAAATGGACAGTGCTAATAAAATACTTCATGATGACATGCTTTCCATTTTTTATTATTCAGTAAGTATGTAGAATGTAGAATTCTTTGTTTTAACTTTAGGTGTTGTTATAATTACTATTTACAATGAAATTAAATAATTGTACTACCAATTAGTTAAGTCAAATTACGGCACCCGCTTTTTCTGGATAATTTAATGTTTGTTTGTTAGCTTTAATTTTGTAGGTGCAAATACATTTTAATTACCTGTTTATCATCATTGAAAAAGTCATCTGTTTTGATAGTCACACTGATTCGTTCTTTGCTTCGAGATAACACATAGCCTGGTGCAAGGTCAACAACTGACTCATCCTAGGGACAAAGGGGCACTTAAAAGAAATCACAAACAAGACTTCTAGTAACTACGAAAAATCGAAAGGAAGGAGGTTGTTGTGCAGTACATAACTTAATGAGTAAACAAAGTTGACTTCTTGAGACACAGAGATTTTTTTAAAAGAATCATAGGGTCAGTTTTAAATATGGATCATAAAGAAGCATCTTTAACAAGCCAATGCATATATACAACAGAAAAAAAGTATTACAGCTGTTTAAAATGTGCAAAACTTTGACACTCAATAGTGACTGCATAAAATCATGAATTAGGAGGACGCTCAATCAACTAAACTTTGAGTATGGATGAGGAAGGTGTTAGGTACGAGGCTCAAAAACCCAGGGGGAGGGGTTCTCCCTGTATTGGGGTGGTGTGGTATGACAATTCTAATTTTTACGGGGTAAAATAGACAGTCAGGTAATTTTTAGGGGTCATTAAAGAAAAACTTACAAGTGTTAAACCCAGAGCCTGTATTTTTTATCAGACTGCTTGCAGTCCCTTGTTTTGATGAGCATTCATAATAATATGATATTGAAAAGCCCTATGGTGAACATCATATTACACAGGCACCTTTACATTATTGTTAGTTGGTATTTCTTAGGGTAATTTTTAGACTGACTGAAAAAAAAATTATGTCTTGGTACTTTTAGGGTATTCTGAGGACTCTTCTGATGGTCATCCCTATCCTTTTCAGTGCCCCAGAGTTTCCCATCATAGGGACAAAACTACATTTGAATTCCTAGACAACAATTTTGAGATTAAACATAAAATTTTGTCAGTGGTAGTTAACTTCCCAATAACTACTGTACTAATGGACCCAGATTGTTATAATTTCCTAATATATAGTAAAGAATGATCTGTACACCCTGTTTGAAATAAAAATTCAAGTAAAAAGCATTCCTTGTTTATGATCAATTGGTAAGGAGGCACATCACAAGTATAGCTTGCATACAGGGAGTACAACCAATCCCACCATGGTTAGAGGAGCAAATCAGGACATACAAAGTTCCTGTACAGGGAGTACTAAACCAACCCCACCATGATGGTAAGAGGGGCACATCAGGAAGTATTGCTCCTGTACAGGGAGTAACTAACCCCATCATGGTTAGAGGAGCACATCAGGAAGTATAGCTCCTGTACAAGGAAAACCAATCCCACCATGGTTAGAGGGATGCATCAGGATGTACACCTCTTTTACAGGGAGTGATCAACCCCAGCATGGTTAGAGGGGCACATCAGGAAGTATAGCTCCAGTACAGGGAATAACCAATCCCACCATGGTTAGAGGGGAACATCAGGAAGTATATAGCTCCTGTACAGGGAGTAACTAATCCCACCATGGTTAGAGGGGCACATCAGGAAGTACAGCTCCTGTACAAGGAGTAACCTATCATATCATTGTTAGAGGGGCACATCAAGAAGTATAGCTCCTGTACAGGAAGTAACCAATCATATCATTGTTAGAGGGGCACATCAGGAAGTATAGCTCCTGTACAGGAAGTAACCAATCATATCATTGTTAGAGGGGCACATCAGTAAGTATAGCTCCTGTACAGGGAGTCTTAATTAAAACCAACCCCACCATTGTTAAGGGGCACATCAGGAAGTATACTTCCTGTACAGAAAGTACTAAACCAATCCCATCATGGTAAGAGGGGCACATCAGGAAGTATACTTCATGTACAGAAAGTACTATACCAACCCCATCATGGTAAGAGGGGCACATCAGGAAGTATACCTCCTGTACAGGGACTAACCAATCCCACCATGGTAAGAGTGGCACATCAGGAAGTATACTTCCTGTACAGAAAGTACTATACCAACCCCATCATGGTATATACGTAAGAGGGGCACATCAGGAAGTATACCTCCAGTACAGGGAGTAACCATCTCCACCATGGTCAGAAGGACACATCAGGAAGTATACCTCCTGTACATGGAGTAACCAACCCCACATTGGTTATAGGGACATTTCAGGAAGCATACCTCCCACACAGAGAATAACCAATCCCATCTTGGATAGAGGGATGCATCAGAATGTACACCTCCTGTACAGGGAGTAACCAATCCCACCATCACAGGTTAGAGGGACACATCAGGATATATTTTTTACCTCCTGCACAGGGAGTAACCAATCCTACTACATACCCTTTTCGAAGGCAGACAAAACTTACCCCTTGTACATGTGGTATGTAAAAATTCTCTAAAGATTTCCTTTGTCTGGCGCTGTTGACTTGAGAATACCTGGAACATCTGAGCAGAACAAAATGTCCACAAAAATTATAGTAAAACCATATTACTAAATTAATTGGGATAATAATTTGGTTTTGTTATTTAATAATAATTTGGTTTTGTCATTGTCATAGTTAATATCAAAATGTTTACTAGATGAACATGTATGTATATACAGCTTGTTTTGGTCAGCAGACAGCCAAAGCAACAAAAAGAAAGTTCAATGAGTTTAAAAACTTTGTTGAAGAACAATTTTTGAATGGTGAGTTAAATCACAACACTGTCTTTTTTCCTTTGTTCTTCTTGATACTTTGCAAGTACAGTTGAACTCTGGTAATTAATACTCGGATAATTCAAAACCCTCACTCAATTTCCCCAGGGTTTGATTTTAGATACAAAGTCAGTTAATGCAAACTTGGTTAGTTCTAACCTTAGCTAATTCAACCTGTTTTTGGTTTTCTATCAGAATTCAAATTAACAGGGTTATCCTGTATATCAAGAATGATTCCACTTGCCCTTTCTTTTTGAAATACTTTTAACTATATAGCTTTTGTCAACTAGTACTAGTTACCTAGCTCAAGTATCTTAGTTCTTAGTATCTGGTACTATAGGGGAATCCCGGTATAACGAAGTGCCAAAGGACTGCAAGAATTACTTCGTTATGTCGGGGTTTCAATATAAATGGAACCCAAATATAAAATAGTTACCAATAGATTTATTATATATCCAAGTTGTAACAAAAGTACGAACAAAGGACTATAGGTCAATTGTATTTCTTAAAACAATTATAATAGCTGAGAAAGAACAAATCAAAAACCCTTAAAAACTTCCAGTGTGTCAAAATGCTTAAATTATTTCAATGAATGTTACATTTCAGCTGCTAGTTCAGTAATGTCACCTGAATTCAAGAAAATTTCATTATATCAGGGTAAAATTTAAATTTGTCATCAGGCCCCAACATTTGGTTTGTTAAAATGGGGATTTTTGCTATAATAGGGTTCGTTATATCTGTATTATGTGCCATACAAATTACTGTAATTTGCGGGACCAAAAGAATGCACTTTGTTGTTAACAGGTTTTTTTCATTATAATTTTGGTTCGTTATACCAGGGTATTCAACTGTACCTGTCCAGTACTCTGAGTGGTAAATATGTAACTGTTATGAGTTAATATCAATGGTGTGACATGTACAATACATTATTACATTGCAAGTCAAACTTCTAGGGCCAATAACCAAATCCTGCTTGCTGATTAGCCAAAAATCGGTCCAATAACTCCCCATACAAGTTATTGGACTGATTTCTCATTAATGCAAGAGTACTAGTGCAGAGATAATTTCTTGTTCCCTTTTACTGATCCAAAACTAAAGCCATGTAATAAATATCTTAATAACCTCATTGCTCAGACTGGCCTGAAAAATATTTGCCCTCGGGTCTGCACAGACCTCACTATGTTCGGTCTGTACTGTGAGAGACCTCGGGCAAATATTTCCCAGGACAGACTTAATGCACTCAGTTATTAAGATATTTATATTAGTTAATATAAGTTTTGTAAAAATACCTTTGTCTTTGTTTGTGATAGGAACAAATCAATAAGAATGGCCTTGAGAGGATTCTTTGAAAAAGTTGATCTAATGCAGTGGTCATTTTTATTCAAGGGTGAGAGCTTTTTTAAAGTGCCTGTGACATGAAGTATTTTGTTATGTCAAAGGATATCTAGATCTTCTAAATGAGGAACAGCAGTGACAAAATTTTGTCAAAATCTTTTATGGTTCTCACAATATTATCATTCTCAAAACTCAATTTTGTCTCTCCTCTAAAGAAGAAGAAGACATTAATAAGCCCTTGACACAAAATCATGTAAACATAATTATAAATATTGTACCTATTTAAGGAGTGTTACTAACTGAGGGCAACTCTTAATGAATATAATTGTGAGCCCTATAAATTATATAGCAGATTGTCTAAGACCCTCCATACCAAAGTCAACTGTAAATCATTGTTAAGCACCTTTGATCATATACATATGGAAAAAGGCACTACATAAATGCTATAAACATTATTATTATTATTATTATTATTACTATTATTATTATTATAGGCAGTAAAAACGGAAGGATGCCTCCAACGGTAAACAAGAGATATGGTGCTCTATGTGTAGCAAACCTAAAAATAAATTATTGTAAAAAATAAAATAAATAAATAAATAAAATCTTGGAAATAAAATAATGTTGTCATTATACATATGAGTTAAAAAAAAGGGGGGTTCAAACTTATTTCTAAAATCCGTTCGCTAATCAAACTTCAAAATGTCAAAGGCTTTTTATACTATTTGACACAAATCTTGAAGGTTCTTGCTATATGTAAGGTGTTTGACAAGACT
>JAOBRD020358913.1:0-20405 GCA_027575215.2 Hydrozoanthus sils
TTTCTTTGCCAAACGCTTCTCGTCTCAAATTTACGCGATCAATAACAATCTGTCATATTTAAACCTTCGCTTTTGTTTTACGCTATATTCAAGCAATAGGGATGGGTTCTTTGGTTCTGGCCAATAGCGTCGCCCATTTTTCTACTAAGAACTATTTTGGAAAATAGTTCCAAAAATTTTATTCTTGGCCTTTCTCCAACATAGGTTCGCACGGCTTACACTTCTGTTCCTCCTGCGTTTACTGTGTACAACCAGACGGTTGATCTTAGCAAACTGACTGCCAACGATTCAGTTCCTGTTGTTTTTACCAATGGGACACATAACATTACTACAGTGGTAAAACTGATATCGCAAGGGAACTCGCTAGTACCTGTTGGGACAAAGATCATACCGGGTACAAACGTTCTTGGCCTGATTGTGTTCTGCATTGTCTTTGGAGCTGTTCTTGGCAGAATGGACGAGCGTGGAGCACCTCTTAAGGCATTCTTCAGTTGTCTTAACGAAGTTGTCATGACAATGGTTAACATTGTCAATTGGTAAGGCTTTCAGTTATTTCAACTTCCTATTACTTGGCAGTTTGTGACAAGGTTAGCCTGCAATATTTATGAATTATCTTGGTAGGGGGTTGAAAAGTGTTGGGTGTAATCGTACTAGATGGCTGGAATGGGGAATTGTTTTGTGCAATTGTACTAGATGGCTGGAATGGAGAAGTGTTGGGTGTAAATGTACTAGATGGCTGGAATGGGAAGTGTTGGGTGTAATTGTACTAGATGGCTGGAACTGGGAAGAGTTGGGTGTAACTATACTAGATGGTTGGAGTGGGGGAGTGTTGGGTGTAACTTTACTAAATGGCTGGAATGCGGAAGTGCTGGGTGTAACTGTACTAAATGGCTGGAACTGGAAAGTGTTGGGTGTATATCATAATAGATGGTTGATGTGGGGTATAGTGTTGGTTCTAAATGTACTAAAGGGTGGAGATGAAGGAGTGTTCCTACTGCATATCCGGCGTATAGCAGCGTTTAACGTTGTAAGTTTGTTTGTACATTTTTAAAAAGGATGGAAAGGAATTTTAAAAGCATGTTTTGAAACAGCTCGTGAGACATTATTTGAAATAAAAGGATTAGGTAATCTTAGTAATGACTCAAAGTTGCTGGATGTTAAGGATTAATGGCAGGTTTAAAAAAAAGGTTGATTTTGGTCATCGTTGCCTTGTCAGGTTTGCGCCCATAGGTATCTGCAGTCTGATTGCTGCACGCTTGGCTGACATGGGCAACGTCATTGAAGTTCTCACCATGCTGGGGAAGTTCATTGGCACGGTACTAACAGGGCTTAGTATCCACTCCTTCATTGTGATACCAATCATCTTTTACGCGGTCAGCAGGAGAAACCCATACAAATACATGTATCACATGGCGGACGCCATGGTGTATCTATTTGGAGTGGATTCCAGGTAGGAGAGAACAGGAATTAGCACAGGAAATTTCTAGATTCTCTTGGAAGATATTAATTATCATTCATCATCATCATTATTATCATTATCGTTATTGTTATCGTTATCATTATCATTTCAAGTGCGGGAAGACTGGGTTTTGAATTTCTTGGCTTTTCTTGGATTGTTTTTTCTTCTCTCCTCTCTGCCACTGTAGTTGCCTTGGTAACTCAGTGGGTGGAGCATCTGCCGTGTGATCGGGGTGCCGTGGGTTTGATTCCCACTTGGGGCGTTTTGGCTTTTCTCTCTCAGTTACTCTTACACTTCCCTTTGGCTCATGACAGCATGTTAGAGTTTCACCTCTCTGAAGATGGTCACATTGACTATTGTCATTAGTACCATTATTCTTATTAAAATCTTAGCTAAAAACATTGTTTTGCTCTTGCAGTCTGGCTGTTCTTCCTACAACTATTCGGTGTTGTGAAGTAAACAACAAGGTAGATCCTCGCATTGCCCGCTTTGTTCTTCCTCTCGGGGCAACAATCAACATGGATGGAACGGCTTTTTATGAAGGTGTGTCCGCTGTTTTCATTGCGCAAATGAATGGAATAGAACTGTCAGTGGGACAACTAATTACGACCATGTAAGTACATATTAAGTTAAGCAATCTATTGCAGATGATCTCGGAAAAGGACATTTTACCATAGGCCCAGTCTCTCATCGGGGGACTGAAAAGAACCACAGCACTTGCTTCAAAACAAATTTGTAATTAAATTGTGAAATAGTGCTCGAGTGGCACGTGTTCGTGGTTGTTAGAGCAGAAAATTATTAGAAATCAAAGTGTTTTGTAGTTTGTGACATGAAAAGGCATGTTTTTATCAAACGGATTCGATTAATATACTAAGACATTTATCCCCCTTAAAACTATAGTGTAAAGAATAGATTAGTGTAAAATATAATTGTCAACGCTTCGAGTCTCGGTGTATATACATATAAATCTTTTTTTAATTCTGCATTGCATCTTATCATAAGTGCTCAACATTATCTTAATATTTATATTGTAATGGAGATGTTTCCCCTTACTGGCACGGGTTTCTCCTAGGTTACATGGTTTGCCTCTCAATTAAAGATTACCTGTCTGTGTAACTCTTCGCCTCAACTACGGGAGATAATTAATTTCGTATCATTTTTCTTTAGAATCACTGGTACGGCAGCCGCTATAGGGGCTCCAGCCCTGCCTCACGCTGGCCTTGTTACCATGGTGATGGTTTTACAAGCCGTAGGGTTGCCGATTGAGGATATTTGGCTCATCTATACGGTGGACTGGTTTTTGTGAGTATCTTCTTTGACAGGATTTTCCCTTGTTGTTAATACGTTTTTGATTTTGGCAGTGTCAGCCAAACCGTTTTGACCCCCCCCCCCCCCCCCCACTGTGATCTTTAAACTTCCGAAGCTTTATCGTCTCATGCCGTTTGTTGAGTTCCTGAACCCCCTCAACTTCTGATGGCAATAAAGCTGACGGATCTTTTCCACCCTACTAAGTATTCCCGTACCTTTTATTTTAATTTATAGAATTCACTCTTCCTAATTGTCTTCTTTACTGACTTGAATTCAGTGTGCTTGCCTTTCCTGTAAAGCTAAATAGCCTGCTACACTCATTAACAGAGATCGCTGCCGAGGAATGTGCAACTTAATGGGCGACGCAATGGGTGCTGGGATTGTACATCATCTCTCACACCATGATCTCGTGCATATTGCTCCCAGTGAGAAAATTGAATATGGCCGTCAATCTAACGCCGGTGATGAAATCGATTCCCTGGAAGAATCTTCTGAATCTGCTAAAAGATTAACTTCTTCAGCAAATGAACAAATTCACGAGACTGGTCTTTAGTCGGTTTCATGGAGAGGTCGAGATTAAACTTTGCAACAATCAGCGTAAGTTCATTGATTTCCCCAGCTTTAGATTCTTCCGGGAATTTTTTATTTCCTGTTTAAATGTCGCAAGTTTGCATGGTCCGAGAAAGGATTTAGCTTAACAGGGAGACACAAAAGTAATCGAGTTGCTGTTTTTACCCAGGAAGATTAGTTTTTTTGTCCGAGCAGTTATAAATAATATTAACCCTTTAAGTCCCAATCAATTATCAACTTCTAACTTCTCCTTACATAACACTTACAAACTGAATAATCTGCATCATAGATGCAGCAGGTAGTAATAAACTAAGTGATTGTAGACACCAAGTAAGTAATGCCTGAGTACAGTAGTAGTGTTTTTTTTGAAAAAAGAACAGTTAAGAAGATATCGTAGTGTTTTTTGCTGATTAATGCAAACTGTAAGACCAAACTAAACACATTCATTGTAAATTGCATTAATTCTGAAATTAGAACGTAAATTTGACCGCATCTAGAGAGTAGTAATAAAGACATTCGAAAAATCTAAAGCTTTAGCCTTTTCCTTTTTCAAATCTCTGGTGAGATTTAACCTCATAAACTTATCAAAAACGGGGGCTGCTAATTTCAGGCCGGATAGGAGCTATCTGCTCATTGCAGCCATTTTGTTGTTTATATTCTAGAAAACGTTTTACCACAGGGATACCAACTTTTTAACGAATACTGAAACAGTTGTGTTTTGTTTTACTAGCATTAAGTAAAACGCACTTACTTTACCAACAATTTGGCTTCTTTTTGTCTTCCATTTTAGATTTGTTGTTATTCTATTTTTAATTCAAGCACAATAATTCCCATCAATTTTCGAGTGGCATTTCTAGCCTTCGAATCTGCTTGACCACTGTTATTTTTTTGAAACTGATGCCCCTTTGGGTTTTTCAGCTAGTGTTTCGTAAGCTCACAGTTGTCGACGCCTGCTTAGTCTGATTTCTGAGGTTATTCAAACGTGTGTTCACGCCCACTTCACTCTGGTCATCATACTGCAATTGGCACTTTGTGAATTCTGTCATGTAAATACTAGCAATTGACGGAAAGAGGTATTTGGTGTTCTTCAGGAATACACTAAACTGAACGAACAAATTGTATCTATATTTATACCAGCTACATCGCGGAAAATTGCAGGGCTTACAGTATACACTTAGTGTACAGTTCCCAGGAAACTTAGTTAAACAAAGTTGCATTGAAGGAAACATCAGGGCTTGAGGGAAAATAAACCTAACTTGCTTCTCGAGGGACTATACATTAAGTGCAAACAAAGACGGCGCGTGGGAAACTGTGCAATTGTATCCTGTATGGTCGGATACATTTGTATTTGTTCAGGGGCACGTGACCAAGAATCAACCAATCACAATGCTCGTTTTGCTTAGTGAAAGTCTAGGTATACAACAATAACGTTTGTTTTCCTGGAGAATTCCTGACTAGAATGTCGCGCATGATTTCTGAAAGATACTAAAATCCGTTGATTAAATATCTTGGACATCTTTTCTTCGATTTTAGGAAACCCAATGTCTGTTTGCAATCTCTGCAATGTATGTGGTGTACGGATTGTACGGCGTGACAAGTGGTATTCAACCCGATGTCCTGTTTCTGCCTCTTAGATTCAAGCATTCTTCCTTTGTTTGTGTTACGACTGTCTACATTTTCGTTTCGTATCTCTTTCCTTTCATAGCTACGAAGTACTCTGAAGCTATGGCCCCCGAGTTCGATTTTCTCTGGGTACAATATGAAAACTGGTTTTTCAACTATCCACGCCAGAATTCGGGCACGGGCACTATGCTCATCTCGACATTGTGCTCGGGCATGGAAATGGGCACCCGGGGTTCCTGTGTGAAAAAGTTTTTTGGTTGTTCCCCGGCGCTTGACCCACAAACCACTGCGTACCCACAATTTCTAGCTACTCTCAAGTCAAAAGGGCCAGTAAGTTTGCCAGTTGAACACCCCCGGTTGTCTGAAAACGGCATCATTTTGTGCTGGTTGTCGGGCACTAGCCCTCGGGCACCAGGTTCCAACATAACCTGGTTGTTCTTTACGTTGTTAAAGGGAACAAACGCGTCTCAGTTCCAGTGCCTGACTGTAGGGAATGCTTTAGTTTCTTCACTTGGGGTGGTTGCGCTGAACTACAGTTTAAAGGTATGGATTGGTGTCTTTGGGTTACTGGTAACCATCTGTGCTACCCCATCTTTCCAGCAAGCGAGATTCTGTTTCTGATATTTTTTGTATGTGTTTGTAATGGATGGAATTGCCTTGTTTAGATAGTCAAGATATTGATTAAGCTAACGTTTCTCTCAGTACTACAGCATCTACAAAAAGCTAGGCTTAGTCTATGATTTGGTCTCTATATAAGGGCTTTCGGAGGCACTGCATGCTTCAACTCTCACTATGGATATATCTTTGCAAACTTTGACGCCGCTCTGTTCGCCAGTTCTGGCCATCGCTGTTCTTTTGTTTTGCAAATAGTTTTGATCATCAACGATGAAACTGTTTATTATGGTATTGTTTCAGCCGATGGCTTCATTTGACAATTTTCATCAAATTCTTCTTTAACTATCTTTAGTCCTTTGTTGGCATTGTAAGATCTTTTTGGAGCATTAATAATGCGGGCAGGTCGAAGGACTCTGAATGTTCAGATAAAGAAACTTACAGTTTATTTCTAAAAGTTAACTCGCCCACCCTCGCGAGTACATATTGTCATTTTTTTATTATCCATCGTCTGGTGTCATCTTTGGTCTCGACCTTAAGGTTGGAAAGAACATGTACTAAATATTAGTTTCTAAATATTATTCTCTAAAAAAGATCACTACGAAAGTATTTTGCCCTCTTACCCACCGCCATAGTTAATTAACCATTTTAAGTTTGTATTTGAATAGACTCATTAACTTATACTGTATACTGTACATAATAGACATTTATTAATTTTCTAATGTTTTTTTAATCTAAAAGGTTGTAGTTGTCAATTGTAATATTTGTGGAAAGAACGCTAACAATTACAAATCGTGTGTTCTAGTAGCGAATGATCACATCCGGGTATTCTCATTGACAGTTGTGGATCCTCTACTCGATCGTTTAAAACTCATTTACTGTCTTCATATTCAGTTGTTATTACACGCTGTTATATAACATCTGCTTTGCTAATGTTATGGTGTGCACTTTAAGACAACATTATACTGAGTCGGCTGGGTTAAATATATTCGTTCTGAACATAGATACTATTTACTAGATTAGAAAAGATACACACATTAAGTTTCCGAGTCTGGCATGTGTACATACTTTTGTTATTCAATATCAAAATTTTTGAGCATATCGAGGCTTAAAATTTGTACGGCTACTTTCAAGTTAAAAGCAAGGCCGAAACTTTTAATTCAATTAAGTTTTGTCTTCAAAGAAAATTTCAAAACTCGTGACTATGTTAGAATAAATATAACAACTTGTTGCCAAAAAGCTCAGCTGAGCACTGTTGCCAAAAAGGTCTCTCAGTCGCAAATTATGTTAAGAGTCTTCCTTATACTTCATATGTGGAAAGTTATAAAAATATAACGTTGAAATTAACTTGCTCAAGAAATAAGCAAAAAATAAGTGAAAATTGAAACTGATATAGGCAAAAATTTATCTCCTTTTGATTTTTTAAATTTTTAAAACAAAAGCGTGTTAGAGAAATGGATATTACAGAGCTTCAGATTCGACAACGAGTATGGGTACGAGTACGAATTTTTCCCATTCGTCATACTGCGCGTGCCGGAATTGCGAAGAAATCACGCAATCTCGTTGCATTGCCAAAATCTCGTAGTCCACGCGCCGAGATTTTTTGCAAATCTCGTTGTAAACAAGACGACGACGGCGAGTTTTGGCACCACAACAAGATCGCGTGATTTCTTCGCAACTTTCTGGCACGCGCAGTATGACGAATAGGAAAAAACTCGTACTCGTAGTCGTACTCGTTGTCGAATCTGAAGCTCTCTATTGCTGTTGAGTTGTAGAACGATGTAAAAAATAGAAAAACAGTGAACTGCATAGCAAAGCTGCTTCTTTAGTTCTTGCCGTACGATTTGAACAATCGCAAATAAATCAATTCAATATTATTTTTTTTACACGTTTGAGCTATCGCGGGTGAAAGCAGCAATTTAGTTTTTCCTAAATAGCCAATTCCGGCTGTTACAACATAATAATAAGTTGAACAGTCCAAAGAAACGTACTTCTTTTAAAATTTACATATTCATCTGTTTAAAAATAAAATCATAATCAGTCTTGTGGTAAAAAATAAAATTTAACACTGTTTTGAATAACTAGGATCTTTTTAATCAAATCTTATTTGGGTGAGCACATATATTTTAATTATTTCAAATTTAGCTCCAGCAAATGCAAAACATCATCTTGATACATGTTATTTATTTAATCGTTTTTTTTTCTTAATTTTGGAGTAGTTTACCTAAAACAGTTTAACCTCTTAACCTGTTATGCTTAGAATGACAAGCTATAGTTGGCCTTTAATCTTTTACTAGGATTGTTTGATTCAGCTTAATGACCAGCTTGCTTCAATAACAATCTGTTATAGATCGAGCTAAAGTTATTGCTAATAATCATTTGGTTTCCTGTTCTACAAGTGTTTTATAGCGGTCTTGTTTGAGTATTATGGTTTGAAATAGTAAACATGATTAGATATTTACGAAGAAATCTTCTTGCTCATCATAAACAACTTTAATGATAAATCGTTGATTTTTGTTCTGACATGATTTGAAATATTTAAGCAAATCGAAGATGGCAATACAATCATATATACAGATCTTATTTACCATGTAAAACAAACAGAGCTATGAGGTTATAGGAAACAGAGCGTTACACACCACGAAAATCGACCTGTTTTTCAATTTTTAATTTTCTTCCTTTAAAGATTTGACAACAACTTTTTTAAACCATTCAATTCTCTGCTTGATGTCCTTAATGGGACCGACTCGCGGCAACAGTAACCACCTTGCATATGAACACTAAACCTAAACAAGAAAGTCCGCACAGGGCACGTAATATATTTATGATGGAATATAATTACAAGAAGCCCAATAAATGTGGTTTGATCATACAGTTTTTTCCGAGTTTTGGAGCTGTTGCTCTGATAAGAAACGTTAATGTCCAAACAAATTATGTTTATTGCAAAATTTGATTTTTAAATTGACGGTTACCGCAAGAAACCAAATGGGCTGGAAATTTTATGGGTATTTTGCATCTGATTCATCCGCACAGCTGACGTTAAATCGGATAAACAAAGTTGCTATACTTGGACAAAATAATCGAATTCGATATTTTCTTGCTTTACCGAAATTTAGTTTATATAACGCAATCTTGAAGGACAGGTAAAATATAACAGCCATTATACTGGCGTTGTTTTCGTGGCGCATATTCCCTAATTTGTCAACATGAACAAGGCCGACACCGCCACGAGTTTAATATTTTTATTAAAGTTTCATAGCCGGTTAAATCTTCAACCACATACGATAAATAATATACAAGTCTTCATTTCCTTAGCTCTTCAAGCCGCCGAGAATTAAGCTTAATTTAAGCTTCTATACAATGTAGATTTTAAACTTAAATCTATTTCGAAACTAAAAGAAAGAAACTTTTGCACTCTAATGCACTCCAGACGTGCATGACAGCCCACGTCTCGTATTTTGCGTCATAATGCAATTTCCCGCTCACAGCGATCTGAGCAAAATCGTTTCCACCTAATTCAATGAGAATGATAATTTTACGAAAAAAGAAACCTGTCAAGTTTTCAAATCTATCCTTATAGGAAGAGAGGTCGAGATTAGATTTTTCCCGTTGTTTAGCAGAATAATTTCATTATGAAGTAACACCGTTAAATACATTACTACAGTCTTGGTAAATATATTTTGCGATTCGATTTTGTTGTCAGATGGCTCATAGAATCCGTAGAGAACTGTTGCATTCTGGTTTTCAAACTTGGAAGAGTTAAAGAGCTGAATTCTCCACTAATATTGCCAATGCATTTTTCTGTTCGTGTAGGAAATGTCTTTTTATTCCGTTTCTCTTTTTCCAATAATTCATGAAATTCCGGCACACTCGAACTTCGCTTTTTAGAACAGTTAGTTTCGCTGATGATAGGAAACCGCATTACCTCAGGATTTTTTTCCTTTTTGGTAGGACTTCGTTCATACTCAACTGAGTCATCCCCTTCTAATGTGTTTGAAAAGAAAACACCCTTCCCAACCAAACTTGTATCGACGAACGGAAGAGACGTGCTTCTTGATCGAGGTTTACTGTGAGTTGCTGCAGGCTTCAACTCGATCTTAATGTAAGAAGAAAACTTATCTTCGTCCAGCTGCTCAAATGCATTGTTGCGCTCTGCTTCGTCTGCACTCTCCATTAGCGGCTGTCCAGGGTTTATTTTTGTTCTTTGGTCTTTTTAACTCCAAACCCGATATCTCATGTTTAGGAACAGCTCATCGGCATACAGGTCTGAAAACTACCATGTACGACTTTGCTACTGGTTCAAATGCCTGACCTGGCAAACGAGACAAAATGGCAGTCCCGTGACACTCGATGTATCTTGTCTTTTTGTAAAGAACGCAAATTTCAGTTTTTGCTTCTCTTTTCCCTCTTCTTTGCCTTTTGATTCTTTGCAAGTCCAACCTACTTTGTTCAGGTTTAAAACTTTAACTTTTCACTACTCACTTTCGCGTCCAGTTTACAAGTTTAAATATACTCGTCTGGTTAGCAAACTAAATGTTTGCAGTGTTAAATCACAAGAAAAAACAACAAGCCTTATCAAGTGTTCGTGCAGACTTTGGAAGTTTATGCTTGAGAAAATGAGGAAGATCAAGGATTACTTCTATTATTGCAGATATCTATCTACATAATTTCTCAGCTACAGTGTACCTATTGTCAACACGCCAGCCGTCAGACGGGCTCTGATTGGTTGCTAGAATGATAGTAATCATCTCATTGTTTTCTATTGCGCCCTGTAGTCCCAGGTGCGAAATTTTCAATAATAGCTTACATTATCTTAGTTCATCCTCTTTTCTTGAGCAGATTCCGATCGCAATTAACTATTCAACAAACACAGGCGCCATACGAAAAATACTTCACAATGCAGGTGAAAACCGCCGTCAGTGGGAAACAAAAATTGTTTACATGTTGGCATTGGCTAGGTTTACCTGCCGTAAATTTCTGGATACATTCCTTTCTTGGAAGATATAATTGAACAATAGTTTCTCCATGGGTGAAAAAGAACCTTAGTTCTAGAAATATTTAGACCAAGAGCTAAATCGCTATTTCTGTGCATCTGAACTTGTGTTTTGCCTTTATACACTTTTCATAATTCGCAATGGTTTTGGTTTAGGAAACTCGATTTCGAGACTAATAGCTGACCACAAGTCATGGAAATAGCAATAACTGGGTAGAGAAACGTGATAATGTTGCAGATTGTCCAAATAAGCCACAGTCTTGATCAATCAAAATACTGGCGTTAACATTATAACTTGGAAAAGAAAGGCTTTCATTAGTTGTCGGTGTATATGCACGGCCCACCTTATTTCTTCCGGCGTAAACGGTTTCCCTTTTTTCACCTGCTCAATTTCATCATGGTTTATTTTACACTTTTCTCTTTCTAAATCAACGGGAATTGAATAGCTTAAATACCAAAATGATGTTGGTGTTAAATCAAACTGAGGAAAGAAGTGCGTGGTTATCGTGTATTATTTCGGTTGTTATGTTTGCTGGCTGCTTTTGAAACAAATACCAAGTAATTATCGATGTAGAGAATACTACTAAAATGAACCATTATGCCTTAACTTCACCTGTGGGTTCATGTACAATTTACTATAGTCTGTATGTTAATTAGGTTCAGGATCATAGAGAAAACAGAGTATAGAGTTCATTGAACAGATACGTAAATGTACAAAGTAAAACACCTTGCTGTTACAATGAGTGTATACTCATTTAGTCCTACAACCTCTCAGTGGGTTTATGTTTATACATTATAAAAAGCAAGATAATTGAGAGAAAGTTTAACTGGAGCAAAGAAAAACTGCAATGTAACTGTTGATAACCTTTTTATAGACTGAATGGTGTGTGAATTTAGACACCCAAAGAGGAAACAGCATGACATGGATCAAGGTCGCTAGCTAAGAAGTATGATTCATTGGTCGCTGTCGGTGAGTGGAAACATTTTCACTGCAAAAATTCCCAGCCTCCTGTAAGATCTTGAAGAAACTTGCCAAAAGCTGAAACACAAGAATAGTTGCTATAACAATCGGTGCTCAATTAAGGGAATGGGACTCTCGGCCAAAAAAAAATTAACAAAGGACTTCCCCAAGGGAATGCTTTCGAGCCTACACTTTTTACGCTATGCATCAATCCAATTTCATGGAAGCTTCTAGCAGTTGAAGAACATAAGTTATAACTAGACCACCAAGATTGCACACTTCTTTTATATATGGCGACCTGAAGTTATTGGCTGAAATTGAAGACAAGCTGATTATAGAGATGACGGTAGTAAAGATGGGAATGGCAAGTATCGGACTGAAATGGAAGGAGAAGAAATGTGCTGTTTTACATGTGGAGAGAGGAAAGTCTAACAAAAGAAAGAATTTATAACGATTGCAGACCCAAATCTATAAAGAGAAACTTACAAATTCCTTGGAGAACACAATAGAAGCAAGGCGACAAGCATGCCTTAGAGATTGCGATAAGACCAGCATCATAATCTGTTATCTCGTTTTGATGCATAAAATCATGTATCTTCCTCTCGATATGTCGCTAAAACAATGCTCGCCCTAACGAATACCTCGAATATCAAGTGAATTAGCGTCCTTTAACTTTAAACCTTCCTAGCTTCTGTTGCAAAACCCATTAAACCACAGCAAGATAAACTAAACCGAAAATTCCAGCTCGTGACACTTGATTTTCTACTAGAAATGACTTGTTTTAATAAAAATGTTCATCCTGCACATATAGTTAATATATATGGACTGGTTAGGAAACCATTGTTGTATTTCTTTGTTTGACTTTTTCTTTTGTTTTCTGGTCTTGAACATGCACAAAATACAAAAGGTTTTGAAATGCGAATCAACAAGTAGCCAGTCAAAAATTCTCACTAGCACCTTAAACAAAGAATCTGTAGGGTCACGGTTCGTTTAACATAAAACAAAGCATCTTTGTACATTCTTTGTATTTCCCTTTTGAAGTTTGCGGGCTTTCCTAACCAGTCCCTATATTAACTATGTCCTGTATCATTCCAAGAAAATAGAATTGCAATGTCATTACAGCAATTGATGAAAATTTTCAAAAAGGTTCTCTTTTTAAGAGGGAACGTCGTCTATTACACATAACATAAAACTTAACAACAAGTAGAAGATCGATCGTGTCTCTCTTTATCGAGCAAAATGGACTTGAATCCTTAATGGGTCACGTACAAGGTAAACCGCATAAAAAACAAACAATTTAGAAAAACAGATTAATAGAAGGGATTTAGTGACAGCCAAGCGGAACCACAGTATTTAGTAATGATATGGTTATTTTTTTTTCTTTTCCAAATTAGTGTCTTGCTTAATTACAAAAATGCTGCTTTAGTGATCAGGAGCAGCTCCTATAATGTCAAAATAAGAATCACTAAACGATTCTTGAAAAGAAAAAAATTGAAAAATCGAAGGACACTAATGTAGACCAAACGGAAACCGCAGTATTCAGTGATTACAAATATCTTCATTTTTCCAAATTCAAGCAATTAAAAAGAGGATTGTTCAGTAAATTGGGCAGCGCTTTAGATGTCAAAATATTAATCATTAAAGGACGCGATAGACAAAGTCATTTGAGTATTTGAAAAAAGAAATCTTACAGTTTTTTCACCAATTCTTCATATATAGACTACCATGCTTTATACCAGACCCGGAGTTTTGATTTGATTTGTTCTTTAGAAGAAACTACCTGTACATTAAAAATGAAATATCTCTTCGGGTTTCTTTTATTTTTACCTTAAAAGTATTGCAATGCAAACTAAGACGAAATAAATGATTTTAAGTGAAAGAGCACAAATTGCATGGTCTAATGTAACTTAATGAGCCAACAACTCTTAGTATAAGGACCTCCATTTCGCGAGAGAAATAAAATTAATGATAATATAAACACTTTAGTTTTTAAGTGTTTGTAAAAAGTTACGAATTAAGCAGCGAGTGAAGATGTCGTAGAACGTAATTTGTTCCAGTTATCAAATGAAATCAAATGTTTATGTTTTTGTTAAAGCCAGAAACATTACTTACATTCGTCCGAATAAAATGTAGAGTTTTGTGCAATCTGATTCTTTTGGTTGTCTGAGTTGGGCTGACTAACAGCACTAACCGCATATCTTCCCTTATCTCATTATCTTTTTTACTTATAATTATAGTTTTTTGTTGTCAAGTTTTCAGTGCTCGGTATTTCGGCGGTTCTCAGTGAGATTTAGGTTTTGCCTTGCCATCCTTTCCTTTACTTCCCAGACAACGACACAAGCAAATGCAAAACCTCTTCACAATTAAGCAACTTAAAGCTACTACGGTAATCAAGAACGCGACAACATCAAGTAAGTAGTGTTGGTACCAGGCAATATCGAGAGCTGCTGGGCGAAAGTGCCTAGCGCCTTTGTGACGCAACACATAGTCGATCCAATCCCCAGCTTCCTTCAGTGGAGTGCGCCGACGATCTCTCAGTAGTTCTGAAATCCGTTTGGCGTTTAACTTAAACCTAGGGACAAAAATATAAAGTTTTGGTTTAAGAGGCAAAGCAAATATCATTATCTCTTCAATAGTTACTTTTTCTTATAACTGAACAGTAAAATAATTAAAATAATAATCTATGCGTAAAGAATGATAAAAGATATTAACACTTTTCGTCAGAATGGCTGTCAAAGGTTATACAAAAAGACGTGCTGACCGCAAACTACTAGACTAAGTCTTGGGCCGAAGATGGCGTAGGTCCTTTTTAGCATATACCAAATAAGTGAATAGATTTTTTCGCGCACTCTGATTGGTTCCTGAAGCAATCAGAGTGCGCGAAAAAATAGTAAATATCCAAGGATATTTACTGTTTTGAGAAAGCTGTCAAAATAGCGACTCATTCCCCTTAAACACAAAAAAAGGGCCACTAAATTTGGGATGTATATATTTACAAGTAGGGTGAAAGTTGTTTTACTTCGAAATTTCAAGAAAAAGTACAACGATTAAAGTGAGCGCGGGCTTTTCTTACTCAGTTGCGTTTGAAAACTCTAAATTGATAAAATTTGGTTCAAACTTGATATTCACTAACTCTCACTGAATTTATTCAACTGATTTGGCATATACTAAAACAACTATCCCCCTCAGTGTCGGTGCCAGGCGATAGATATTTACCTCGCCGCGTAACCTCCACTTCGGGGGATAATTGCTTAATATACCGATTATTAAGGTTACGTTCAAAAATCCCCAACAAAACTATCGAGCAACATAACTATTGTAACACATTTCTATAGCCACATGGCCCTGAATTAAACCATAACACTACCGAATTGAACAAGAACAACCTCGATATACTTTATTAGTACATGTTTCTAATCGTCATGCCTTGCGACTCACAGGAAACCCAAAACACTGCAACCATTACCTGGTGAAGGCTTACTGATTGCAGGCGAAATGTTGCGGTTTTTAATGCTATACCTTTGAGTTAAACAAAAAACGTTTAAGTCTTACTGCCATTTTTCACCTGACGTCATAGCGGCCATGTTGGTACCTTTCAACAAAAGAATTTAATGATTTCTTTTATTAAGGGAACCAACATGGGCTTTTCGTGTTTTGCCTTTGGCGTCTCTAGGGAGTGCGTGCAAGTAAAGAATTAGAAATCACAGGTTGTTTGTTAAAGATATATGGTCGGAGTATGTACTAATAAAAGTGCTTGAACTGTGCAAGCATTATCCTTTATATTAAAATCCACTTTTCTTGAAATTTTCTGATATCAATTAAGCAAGTCTTAACGTTAGGTATCAAACTTTACACACGTTACAGTCACGCCTCTCAGTCTTTCGTTACAGAAATATCTGTTTATTCTGGTAAAAGGCGTTACCAATAGCAATCGATCCTCGTAGCGCAAGAGTAAAATGTACTTACTGCGGTTCATTCAGCACTCTTTTAATAACACGCCCAAGTTCCTTGGAATTAGTAGTTAGAATATCAACAATAAGTCCCAGGCCCTTGCTCTTTACCATCTGCGCGTTGTCAAACTGGTCAGCAAACAGAGGCACGGCGACAACTGGTATCCCATGATACCCCGCCTCGTACATGCTGTTTGCTCCTACGTGGGTAATAAACAGGCGGGTTTTGTTGTGGCCAAGCAGATCGTTTTGTGGAAGCCATTTAACTAGTTTCGTATTCAGGCCAACTGAAGACGGAACATACCCTGTGGAGACGTTTCATGGAAAACGTTAGAAGAAGTCGGGAGTTTTTAAAAGGGTATGGTTCAAAATTCAACTCATTTCTGTTGAGAAAAGAAACATATCTATAAGATAAAAGAGAAAATAACTTTAGTATCTTACATGCGGAATGCAGTATCTTACATGCCAGGACTAGGGTTTCTTCAACTGCAACAGCTTAGTTTTGCAGGAGACAAGATCGTACGCAGGTGGAAAAACTTGCAGCATTGCTTTACAACCTGTTTCTCAGCAACATTGAAAGACAAGGATTATTACCGTAATTTTTGTTTAAGTAATCGCATGGGGCAGTGTAAAATTTAGGATTTTTTTCACAAGTGTCTTCATTTTCTTTCCCAATTTGAAACAAAAACGAAAACACAATTGATTTTACTCCTGACCTTTACAAGGAACCACGTGATTACATGTTTATGACATCAAGGGCAAAAATATTTATTTTTCGCGGTACCGTTACGAGAAAGCGTTGATTATCTGATTTTATTTACCCCAAGTTTCTTTGAGTTTGAAACTAATTGTTCGGAAATCTATAGAAACAGTTCGGAAACCTTTTTTTTTAAATTGTTTTTTAAAACTTTTTGGAAAGTCTTCGGAGATTATCTGAAATGTTCGGAAACCTTCGCGAATTTTCGGCAATTTTCGAAAAAGGCCAAAAACGTTTCTAAAGCATTTTTAATACTTCATAGCAATTTTAGGCAAGTCTTCGGAAAACTTCGTAAGTATACCAGCGTCCAACCAGCGCCGGGTGATTTTGCCCTGAATTAAGAAACAATGCCCCGGCCCGTTGATATCCAATCAAATCGAAGTAGTTTTGCCCTCTATGTTATAAAAGTAGATTATTGAAGTCCTATTGGTTAGTTACAGGTCTCGGCATGAGTACACGCACTTTAGTTGTATCTATTGTGGTAAGGGCAAGTTATAAAACTATGCTTCCTCGACCTCCACATTAGGCTGCGAGTGCATGATTTTCCCATTTTCATGTTCAAGATATCTCGGAAATATATAATGGCAAAAGGACTAGGATCAGTTACGTAAGCGCTTAACCTTTTACTCTCCACAAAACTTTCTGTTTCAATTGGGAGAAAGTAACAGCCAACATTTCCATCACTTCCGGTTTCAGTACTGACACCATTGATCCAAAAGACACAATAATGACGCCATCTTTCCCTGAACTGGCAACAAACTTTCCTATGTCGCCGTCTAAAGCAGCTGCCGGTCTTGGCATCAAAGGACCAATCAGCTTCACTCCTGCATGTAATTAACCGTTTACAAAGCCTTGATTAGTTTAAGAGAAATTCTGAAAAGTTGCTTCAAAAGGTAGAAATCTTGATAATTTTAAAAATTTTAAATAAACATGCTTTTGAAAAATAGAAAGCTCTTGGTTTTGTTATAGCCTGGCAAACGTATAAGATTAACGGTACGACTTGATAATCAAGAATCCCTTTACACGTTAAAAACGTTCGATGTGGAGAAGAGTTTGGTATTTACTAAAAGTTTCCAAGTAAAAATGTGAGATATTCGTTGAGCAGTATAAGCCAGAGCACTACAGTTTTTCGCACCCCTTACACCTTACCCGGCTCAAAACACCAGCAACATAAATATAATTTAAATAAACATGCTTTTGAAAAATAGAAAGCTCTTGGTTTTGTTATAGCCTGGCAAACGTATAAGATTAACGGTACGACTTGATAATCAAGAATCCCTTTACACGTTAAAAACGTTCGATGTGGAGAAGAGTTTGGTATTTACTAAAAGTTTCCAAGTAAAAATGTGAGATATTCGTTGAGCAGTATATGCCAGAGCACTACAGCTTTTCGCACCCCTTACACCTTACCCGGCTCAAAACACCAGCAATATAAATTTAATTTACATATTATACGTAAACAATTTATTTTGCTTCCGTAAATCTAAAACCTATTATAATTAGAAATCGGAATGTGCATTGTGAGCGAGAGGATGGAAGAATAGCGTCCAGCGGGAATAGCTAAGATAAAGCTAAATCCTTTCACGAACCAAGTGGCTCATATGGGCCGGCGCTTAAATTCGGTTTCTGTAGTGTTAAGCGGATGAGAGTCTTTGACTCCCCCTGGACAGAGCAGTTATCCATCGCAGGTTAGCTCCCAGCAGAACTGGTACTCATTTTTAATACTGCTGAGTCGACTGGAACAAAGTCAGGTAAAGTGTCTTGTTCAAGGACACAACACAGTGGTCTGACCGGAGGTCGAACAGAATTTTTTCGAACCACCTCGACTGGAGGAGCGCTTTTTTTTCAAACGTTTTAGAAATGCTTGTAAGGTTTTAGAACAACTTCAGCCCACAATTTGTTAAAAATGTACCCAAATCTCCACCAACCACATGCATATTGGCAATACAAGGCATTCAAGTTGTACACTTAAGAGTAACAGTAATTTGCATTTGGTAGCTAAGGAATTAAAGTTTTTCCAATGAGTTGAAAAGGTTGGTGCAAAGGCTAAAAATCTAAACCGCAGTTTATGGCCATGACAGAACTACAGGAAAGAGAGATGATACGTTACATCGTCAGATCATCCAACACAAGCTCATCTAGAGCACTTAGTGCATGGATGCCAGATCCCTACCCTCTGGATTCCGTGGATGCTCAGGATGCATTGGATGCAAGCTTGTTGCTGGATACTGGATTTCGTAACAGTGGTTGTCGGATCCCAACCGCTCTGATGCTCTGGATGTTTGATGCCAGAGCTAAAAAAATCTGGATGCCGGATACTGGATACACTTATATGGGGCAACGTTAAATGAAAAAAAGCTAGCGATTTTAACACAGATCAACTGACCTGGAGGTATTGGCCTTGCATACTCGATTGCAAAATCTGCTTGAATGAGGACCAACTCAGCGGCTGCAATGGAGTCCAGGAGCGTTCTCTCTGGTTTGATGCCTCGTCTCCTCTTGAATTCACCCAGTGAAGAGTATATAACAGGTCCACTGGATAAGACCCTAAATAAAACCCACATAAGAACATTTGCCACTCTCTGTAAGAACGTCATCTTGTTAGTAAAGCGTGACATCGGTTGTGGTGCGTATGAGAGCGATGACGGAACACCGTAATTCGGTGCAAGAAATGACGCACTCAACCCAAGAGCATGGAACTCAACTCTTGCTGCATCTAAAAGATCTGCAAGAAGCACAGCACCGAAACTACCAGCATCACTCACCACCAAGTCAGCTCCTTTGCAGCGGTTTACGATGTCAGTGTTGTTTATTAGGCTTTCTACAGAGATTTGCATTCTCTTCACTTGATCCACGATTGCTGGCCAACTTATACTGCCCTTCATCATCTGCTTGGCCAGCTTTTCATCGAAGTCATCTTCAAATGGCAAGTTGTAAATCGAAGTCTTGACATTTTCAATACCAGAGTGCTTGTTTATCGAGCTTATGACTAAATGTACCTATAAACATCAGAACAAAACACTGTGAGATGCTATTGTATACTTCCAAAGATGGGACTTTAGGAAATGGTTTACAACATAGCAACTATTGGCCAACAGTGACAAAAACACAACAACACAAAAGTGACTTATAATGAGAAAAGGATCTGAAACACTTACCCTCCCCCCTCCCCCGTGGAATCCTCCAAGGAAAGTAACTTGCTTCTAAGCTCCAGCTTATTAATTGAGCAACTTACCCAAAATTATTTACCAGATTAATATGATTAGGCCACTACATACACACGACATGCAACCATATACACACAGCACAGTGTGAAATTGTTTTCTTTTAAGAAAAAGCTATAACTTTCATTTATGATATTGGACATGCAGTTGGTCGATCGTCGAGCACCCTTTTAAAGAAGTGCAGTATTTCAAAAACTCTGAAACATAGAAGTAACACACGTCCGATCAATTTACCTGTTTTGCTATTCAAGTCGATCCACAAGCTAATTGATATAACGAATAAAATTATATCTAACGTATTCATTGATGGGTTATTAACAGCTTTAAAGTTCAACACTTTTAAAGCTGACCCTTTCACGGTTTTGTCAAAGTTTCATCTAGACAAATATAAGCACAACTTTATGGCTACTGGTTGAAAGAATGCTCATTAGAATGTGGGACTGATTTATGATATGGGGTTTCCTTTCAGGCCGAAGCCGGACGCAACGTTCGGTTGTTTTACATCTAATGTCCGGCCGGTATTTCGCACGTGTACGAAACAATTAATTTTTAAGTCTGGAAATCGTCGTTTGTATTGTTAGAAACGGAACTTCAATAGTGATAGTGATTCAGCCTTTGGATCAGATGAATGAACGATCTTTAGACAGCAACTCTCTAGAGATATGGGATTCATAAGTATACGTACTCTATCAGGAGTCCGTTTTGGAATCAACTCAAAAACGAACAACTGCAAACTGATATATACTTATTTTAATTGCCAAATTAGTTAAATACTTCATTTCAGTCTATGAGCACTTTTTAGCTTCTCTAGAGATTTTCCTGATTAACAAATTCCGGCCAAGGAAACGCAGAATAGTGTATTTTAGATTGTCCAGTTTTTAAATTTTCCCGGGGGGAGCTGATGCCCCCGGAACTCCACCATCCCCAACCCCCCCTCCTCTTCCCCCC
>JAOBRD020359018.1:0-37703 GCA_027575215.2 Hydrozoanthus sils
TATGTATATATTGTATACAATAATTTGTTCCTCCCAAGATTTTGCCGTCAAACAAATCATAGTTACCTTCCCTCTTTGATAAAACTCCACAAGAGTTAACAGTTTTTGCCAAATTTCTTTAGATTATCACAAGCAGATTGTTTGGTTGAGAAGTTATAAGAACAAATCTGGGTAGAAATCTTGATAGAAGTCTAGTTCGACTTACGAAAGTAGCTTTTCTTTTTTTTTTCAATGTTCAATATATAAAGCTATCAAAATGTTGATGTGTGAAAATTACTAGGTTCCATATTCGAATACAATTGGCCAATGAGAGAGTGTGGCTTAGTCAATATTAATTATTGCGTAAGTTAAAGCAAATGCAACATGATCCAATATTTAGTCAAGTCAGCCAGCCTGCATCCGTTTTGTTACTTGTTCAAGATTTTACGTCCTACTTTTTATAACTATCATAACAACGCTTGTTGAAACACTTAATACCTACAATTTTGACATTTCTCCCTTTTAGACGAAGTTTGACGTTAATGATTAGCAGTAAATTCTTTGTTCCAAGTTAAACAGAAATTATTAGCAAAAATTGAAGTAAACTTGCAGTTTAAAGTAATTACTGCCCACCACGGTGTACTAAGACACCTTTTTATTCCGAGCTTAACTTAACAGCAGGAAGCTATGAGCAGTTTTTAAGTAACAAAGTAGGTTCGGAAAGTTCAGAGTAAAACAGCCGTTTTTAATTTGATATTTTCTTGGTAAAAAAAAAAAAAACTAAAACAAAGATAGTCTCCTGAAAATATTTTAAGGTGCTTTTTAAAAATCAACCAAGTAACGAAAGAATTTGTCTATAGCATTCAGTTCAAGCATAGATATATCACTAATAGTATACCGCAAAAAGTCGCTTTACAAAAAAATTCTTTTAAGGCGGGAGTAAACCCAAACTTTTGTTGGATAGTGAGGAAGTTGAAAAAGATATTTGAATAAGAAGAAATTTGAGTAAAATCAGCAAACCGTTCCTCCTGGCAAGGGACTAGTACAGCTTTGGTTTGAGAACGGTTTGGCGAATTCACATGGAATATTAACTTCAAAACTAATTTTTAAACTTCCAATGCGGCACCAATCTTCAATCTAAAACTACCAATCTTCAAGAAAAATAAATAAAACTCAAAATTCATCCAAAAATTCTTAAAATATTCAAGCTGACTCTCTTTCATCCAATCTGTGTTTTAAGCATAGGGATTTCGTAGATTGAAACATGGACGGAGGTATCGGAAGAAACATGAGAAAAAGTGGCCACAAAGCGCGCTTTGGGTTTACTCCAGCCTTAAGGGTGAACAGGTGATAAAGACAGTATGGCGGCAATTTAAAATGCAAACAAGGCCGATGTTTACAAAACGCTAACAGTATGATTCACTTAACGTTAGTTAGCCCTCTTAGGAGGGAGACAGGTAGAGTCTGTCATACGGTGTCATATTGCCCCCAACTTATGTTAAAAAAGGCGCGTAAAACCACCTGTACTCATTTTCCCGTCAGTTTTCAAGTTTCAATGAGATGTCGGTAAAATAATGCGACAAAACATTGCTGTGTCACTTTCAGTTCGACGTTTTTCAAATTTGCGATAAACAGTTTTGTCAAGCAGACCTCTCGTCATATCAAAATCAGTAAAAGTAGTTATCTGTAACGACTGCAAAAAAATATTTCCTTCTCAAGTCGTAACAATTGTGTTAGCATGTTTTTCCTTCGTGTTAATAATCTACTTTTATCAAAATTGCTGTGAGCAGTTTTTTCGTCATCAATTTGCCTCTTGTCAGCCGAAAAGAAAACATAAAATATGTTTGAAGTAAGTTTAGCGCATTTTGACTGTCGTAAAGGTAATTAGGGTTTAGAAAGTTTGTTGAAGTTTCCCCTTTGACCAATTTGAAACCATTGCTTAAACAAAGTCAGATTTGGATTTCCTTCTGTAACAACAATATTTACAGACGCAGAGGGTGGTTATACCAAAGGTTGAAGTCTTATCCGATAACAGGAAAATAAATATTAGCTCTAAATTGCGAGAGACGGTGTTCATTTGCATAATTGATGCCAGCGGTAATGAAAAGACAAAAGAACGCTCTTTGAAGTGATACAAAGTGGAGTCCAAGTACCTTATTTCACTATAGAGTTTTAACTGGGGCAAAACCGTACGTGTTTATCGCATTAGAGTAAACTTTTTCTATCGTTCAAGGCTTTTAAACCGTGCTGTGTTGACACTTAATGGATCGATTTCAGCCGAGAACACATGCCGTTTAGTGGACTTGAGAAATAAACCGTTTCGGATCCAGTGGAAAATAGCCAAAACAGGCATAGTTTGATTTTAAGCAGAAATCACTGACGGTTGTCGTGAGTGAAACGTGCAACTCCGAACAGAACTGAATACATTTGCAGAAATTAAGTAACCATTGTTAACGAAATAAAGACAAGACTTAATATTGATAAAACTTCCAGTAACTGTTTTGTGTATTTAGTTTCAATGTGCATTTGCCTCGAAGTGTATTCAAGTATTAGCGTATTTCAAACACTTTTTTAACTCGTAGAGTCACGGGTTTTTTGTTTGTTTTAAGGTGCAAAAGAAAAAAAAGAATTGCAAAGTAAGTAAATAACACACCAAAACCCTAACAATGGCTTCACACGGTTATTCCGCCAGTATTTAACTTGAGTGTTTCACCTGGTCTTTAGATGAACAAAAATAGCTGCTTGATCATATGAAGTCTATCTCGACCTTAGCTCATGTTCTTATTATAAATGGTACTGCCGCAGTAGTGAGATACTCGAAAAAAATCGACAACGCTCTCAAAACAATATTTTTATTTTCTCTTACAGCAATAACTAATCGGAGAAACATGCACATTGTTGTTAAAAATGCGAAGGTTTTTTACGATTGTGTGCCCGGAAAATAAGCTTTTTGAGAGGTCCCGCCTCGAACACGCCCGAAAACGCTTGTTATCAGACGCAAACACAGTGTTACTTAGTTTTAACACAAAAGTAAATAAGCTATTTATTTCTCGACGCGCGACGACGAAAACAAGAGTGTAACTTTGGAGGTTTTTATTGTAAATGTTTTTTTACCGTCTTTAGTCACATAAAACCATTAAGTGCATGAACAAAAAAGTTCTCAAAAGCAAAACAAAGCTATTTGCTTGAATCACTTGTGAAGCTGTGGCAATAGGCTGAGTAAATTCAAGTTTGTGGCGGTTGTTTGGAAGGAAATTACTATTAGTCAGTTTTTTCCATGTATATGTCTCTACATCAGAAAATCTCCCGAAAGTTTTACCAAAAAGATTTTCGTTTAACGTAAAAAAATCGCTTTGGATTGAAAAATTTGCTTATGGTTTTCGTATTGTTTAATTAGTTTGGGCGTTAGTCAACAGTTTACACAAGGATGGGATTAAAACTGAACTTGACAAGCTAGTTTCTAGGTCGTACATTTCCTTGGCTCTTGTAGCCAAAACTATATTCCGATTCTGGTTGAAAGTGTTTAGACTAAAACTCGTCGAACTAGAAGGCTGGTCTTTGAAGCAAAATTGGTAAAGTTTCTACAGTAATCGCTAGAACCTCAATTGCGTTTACTCTCATGTTTATATATTTCAATTTGGTCAGTCTCGTAACCGTACCGTAAAAATTGTTTACTAAAATTCATTCATTTAAATCTTCCTTTTTTCTTTCTTGTATGACATTGTTTCATTTCAGACTTTCGCCTCTGTAGTTTACATTAGTAGGCCGTTTGATCAATGGAGAGAAAACAGTGTGCTTTTATTCACCCCTTTTAGCCTTTAACCCTGGAGTGCCGTTGTTATTGATAACAAACTGCCTGAATATGCTTAGTTATGATCAAGAAAACAGTTCCGACAAATTATTTAAGTTAAAACTGCTTTGTGCGTGCCTCCTCTTACAAACCCTTCAGTCTGAATCAAAATTTAATTTAGTTTCTTAAGAAATTGATGCAAGAAAGTTAAGGTTATTCGCTTTTTTGTATTTACTAACTCCTTACTTGTGACAGTTTGGCCAGACTGCTGGCTTCGGGCGCGTTAGACTGAAAAGTTCATGGCGAACAGCGAGGAATATGTACTGACAATTTATGACAGAATAAAAACTATGCAACTAGTCACAAGGAGATACAAAGAGAGAACTGTTTTAGCATGAGGGGGGAAACTGACAAAGAACTAGCTGAAAGTTTTTAAGCAACTTATTCGAAAATAATGAAAAATGATTTTTTTTTCATGCGAGGGCGAAATTCCATGCGGGCATTGAAATTTCAATACTATAAACTTAATGAGGCAGTGATTGTCTTGAAGCTTTTGTTTTCTAAGCTAATAATGGTTTCTCTTCACAGGTTTAGCTATCACAGAGGGGGCTTCAACTTGAGCCTAAAACAGTTTGTTCACTTTCGAAAGCAATTCTTTTGTTAAATAACTTTCTAATTAGAAAAAGCAAGTGTTCGGTCGGGACTAAAAAATTAGAAGAAAGCATAATGTATTTTAATAAAATGAAAAAGACTTTCGCGAAATTGATGATCACAAAAAAGCCTAAAACGATCAGTTTTTGTCTTTTAGTCGGATCAAACGCTGCTTGATTCAATATGGATCTTTTCACAATTAAAAGCGCGAGCCGTCTCTGCTATAAGCAATAAGTCATATAAGAAAGGCAAAATATTGGTTTTCAGTTTTTTATATTTTACTTTGTAGCTTTTGTTCGTGACATTTTATTAACAGAGTTTTTATCTTTTTTTCTGAGAAAAAGTTATGAAACCTTATTACAAGCATAACTGTTAAAACCTTTTATAATATCATAGGCTTTTCTTTCTGATGTAAACTTGTCTTGTTCAATGTAGCGTAGCCCATCAAGTAAGCAAATGGTTTTTAAAAAACACGTGCACAGTATCTAGACTCGGGCAATCGTCTGTAGAATAAATAAATAAACAAATAAACAAATAGATGGCCACTTGTGCTACCGCAATGTTTGATGTCTTGTTGTCTCGGTATTGAAAACTAAGGATTAATTTTCGAGAGCAGTAACTTTCTATCGAAGATTCGCTGAATCTTATCTAGGTGACTGAATGGCCTGAAGGTGACACAAACTTGCAGTGTTCCGAGAAGTCTAAGTTACCATGCTTCAGGAAACTTAGAATCTTCAAAAAACATTTCTGAACCTACCTAAAAGTCGGAACAAATATAAATTTGTAGGTCTCTAACAACTGATTCAAGAGTTGAGTCGATCTTCATTCAAAATCGGGTTCTTATACAGGATGCACGCGCGCGAATAAATAAATCTTTTACTATCATTTCTGACAAATTTCTAATCCTTCCAGGCAGGCGATCTTTTATTATGAATTCAGAAAAAAAATGGTTTTTAATTCCTCTTCAGCTGGAGTCCATGTTCAGGTGCACGAAGCCTTTTTTCGAAGTCTACAAAGCCTAGTTCGAGTAATTATCACAGCTAATTCACAGATGACCCACAGTTAGTTTCAGTCGGCCAGCTGCAAATGAAAATGTTTATTTGAATAAAAATATCCGGTAATTCAAAACTAATAACTGGAAAATGTTAAGCAGGTGCCGAAAGCGGTTCTTACAACTACCGGGTTTTTCGGTCTTGGATCACGTCTCTGAGCCCCATGGCTCTATTAAAGAACATACTAGCTAACAAAATTAATTTCTTCAGATCGTCTCTTTTTTGTTGAACAGCTAAGAAAAAAATCACAACTTCAAATAGATATCTATTAAAGTTAGAATTTGTGATTTAGTTAGTCTGGTTGGCCCTTTGTTTACATAAAGCTCTAACGCAACACTATTTGTCAACGTTTGTTTAAGCTACAAAATGACGTTGAAATTTTTCTGAAAAACCTCCGGCTACAATAAAACCCAAATAGAGACTAACTGTAGATCCGAATAATAAATTCTAATTTTGGTTTGAGTCTTGCAACGGTCGGAGTTACCCAAGCATTTCTCGGGAGCAAACGTCAACAAAGGGATGATATTTGTTTCAACTTAAGATAGCTCAGTAGGGCCTCAAGAAAAGTTCAGCGAATGAAAAAAGGTCATCAAATTTTTATACACACCTAAACATTTGCTATCGGAGTTAGCTTACTCATATCATTCGGGTCTTTTTTCTATCATCAGTACTAGTTGTCGAAAGTGCTAAACTTTTAAGAGAACCAACGAATGAATAGACCTTTAGGCGAAGTGAAAACTACAATCTATCTAATATTTTACAAGTTTATATCTTGTTATTTTGCGGTTTTAGTAAAGCAATCAAATTATAAATACTACTCGTACTGGTTGTTTTTGTGCTAGAGATACTCGCTAGGTTAGAACAACTAGCATATTTATTTATTTATTGACTAAAATAGTAACAAAAGCCTGACGCACTTGTACTGAGGGACCGAATAAAGGCAAATATTTAAAACGGATGTACAAAGAAGCAATATAGAATAAGCTTATTTGTATGACTTTGTCTTTACCGTTGGTAAAAAATTGAAGAATACAGCCACTTTTAACTGAGAGGTTTTTCCAAGATAGCGATAGTTTTGACCGGAATAAACACTTCTATGTTTTATTGCGTAGGGTTATTTCTCAAGCTTACGGAACTAGTCGGTTTTGTTTTCTATTGGAGTGAGGAAACTATCGTACAATTTGTCATTGAACTTGTTTTTCTCCGTATCTGTTGGGCCGTGTTTAAGAACCATACCCAATCCCTTTCATTCCAAGGTCATCCCACAAAAAGTTAAATTTAAGGTCAGTTTGGCACTTTAACGCAAAAACCGAGCCATCTAGTAAATGCGCTTTTGCAACGAGGAAATATAAACTATGCCTTAAAAAATTTGGGGTTTTTTTCTACTTCCTCGCTTATATTAGGAAATAAGAATGATTTAGCTTCCTCAAATATTGTTTAACAATTTTTCTTGTTTTCTAAATACCCTCGTGGCACACATTTCCGTTCCTTTTCTGAAACATTAGCCGAGATATGAAGTTCAAGTGCAAGAAAACCTCTATTCAAAGTTTTAAAATGTTACCAAATACAAGATTTAAAAAGATCAAGTTTCTCGTAAAAAAAAACAGTCGACTTCCAAATTCCATATAATACTTAATACTATAGTGACTGGCTCTTACTTCAAATAGCGGATTTTAAAGGAAATGAAATTGCGTGTTAAGGACTTTAAGCGTTTTCAGTAGACGAAAATCTACTGTGCTAAAACGGAAGATAAAACTGTTTTTTTACGAGATGGGACGTGCACTGCGTTGTGTGATAGCGCAGGCGGAACACATTAGAATTTAGCTTAAATTTTCTGAGTCGGATACTCACAAGGAAAATGGAAAAATTCCTTAAGTTTTTGAGATCTATATTTCAAACCTTAATTACTTATAAAATTCAGAATATTACTAGTGAAACGTGTTTTGCTCCTAATTCGAATATAAAACGTCACGATGAAGTGTTTTTGTCGTTATTTGACCATAACTAACGAAAAGGAAAAAGTATCTTGTTTATCAAATTTTGGGGCGTTGTTTCTTAAAATTGTTTTGTACGGTATAGTAGACTTCGGTTAGCTTTCCTTGACTGCCTTTCTTGTTAAAACCAAGTTTTTTTGCGCAGTTATATCCATATAATCTACGTTCACATATATGTAAATGAAATGACCCTTGTGACGAAAAATTGTAAAGCTTGTTATTAGCACGAGACGTGATAGCGGGTAATTACAAACACACACAATACCCACAGCTCGCATTATAGCTTCTTATTGTATATACGCAAAATGCCTATTGTTTATTTTTAGTTGTTTTCTTTTTGTGCTATGCCTTTGGGCAATTATGTTAACCAAAACGTCAGAGTATTCAATTAAAATTCCTGTTACATTGAGCAAGTCAATATATATTTCTGTTAATAACCCTCGAGATACATCCAGCTTGTCAGGAAATGCGTAACAGAGGGTAGGAAGCTACTGAAATCTCACTGACAAGTCTGGTTCCCTTTCTCACCAAATTCATACTTGAAGTTGTTTGAGGTTTTTATGATATTTGTTTTGTTTTGTTTTTTTATCTCGTTCCATGCCGTGATTCTTTTCAGCCCAGTGTCGCTGATCAAGCGATGGATGCCCTATTTAGGACGTAGCGTTGCGATGTAAAGGGTTTCTTTTTGTTCTCGCTGTGCGCTGACGTCAGTCCGTAAAAAGCCATAGTTGTCGTGTAGCAACTCATTTTCAGTAACTACACCAACTTTTTTGTTTTGTTTTGGAAACCGTCAGGAACAGGCAAAAATGTTGTCGTTGAAGTTTTCTGTAGTCATACAGTGCAAAAGAGATGTCATTTAAAAATGCTTACAAAAGCTTGAAAGAATCATAGCAGCGCAATTGTTTACAATTGTTAAGCATTTCGCAAGGCAACAGTTGCGTCCAGGCACGCAAACAAAAAGCAAAAGATGCAAGTGTTTACGTCGGCGCTTTTTAAGTTTTCAAATGTTATTTTTATATGCGAGTCGAAAAAAAAAACACCTGACATTTATCAGTTTCACCAGCAAATATATAGTGATGTGTAATAATGGGTCTTATCGCTTTAAACTTTACATAACCTTTATATCCAACGTAGTCTTTACAATAATAAAGCATTCTGGCCCACTTGGCGCCAAGCTTTTGTTTCCAAACCAAATTAAGCTACCGTGGAGGTCATTACAAAGGGCCTTTTCAATTGTTTTATATGGTGCTAGCGGTTTAAGCGGGTTATTTTTGTTAGTGAAACGGGTAATGGGTTCAGACGAGAGAATCTCATTGGCTGATGAAATTACAGAGTTGTTCCTTCGCAATTCTTGTACGTTAAATCTTCGCGGAGTAACATTGATTTGCGAAGTGATACTAATCACGATCCTTGAATTTCATATGGGGGAGGAAATTAGTTTAGTTTATGATCATGATTTAATAAAGTAAACTATTTTTGTTGTTAGACTTTGTACTTAGCTCTACAATATTTATTGAATTATTCATTCGTCATTAAGTACACTTTCTTATCACCACATTGATTTGTGATTTTGCAGATTTTGGTAAAAAAGCTACGAGCTTAGAGATTGCACTTTGAGTTAGACGACTCTTAATGCTGCTCTTTATCTTAGTTTATTTGGAATGAAATTGGTACAAATTACACGCTTGATTCAAGTCACGCATCTTCTTCTCGCTTGACGGTCTCCATTACAGTTCACACGCGACTTACTAATTCTCGCAAACGCAACTTCATCATGTTTTGGTATTAACGATCAAAAGTTAGAAAATATCGTCCAGAATCAATAGTGTAACTCCACTGATGGTTTGAAGTGCTTACTGTCAAGATTAGTCCTTCAGCGAGAGTTATATCGCTGTTACTGAAACACTAAGCAAGTTTAAAGTAAACAAATAGAAACCTATGTGAAGTCGTATAGAGTTACAAAAGTTGGTGGTTGTTTTTAAAGAGTCCTCAAACCACGATATAACGAAATTTATCAAACTCTTCATAATAGCAATTAGCGGCTTCAATGTGTTACTTTTGTCAGTCCTGGTGTGAACAGTCTTTGTAGTGTTGTTAGAACAAGGGCTGCGAGTACTAAATAATGCATTGCCGCAAAATTAAAGGAAAAAAATATATTTGCTAATTTCCGCAGGTATATAATCTTTCTTTCTGTCGATATGGCAAAATTGATAAGACTTAAGTGAGCATATTTGAAGCCAATTTCTTATCCTAGCGGTAACTACACATCAGGAAGTTAATTTCTACGCGCTGTTGGGAAGTTAAACAACCTTCGCTGCACTAAGGACCTAAGCTTTCATTTCACCAGCAACGATACTAAAATATTGATGCTGACACACAGTGACGAACGAGTCACGCGAACAATAGAATCGAACCCAACCGCATTTGAAAAGTGAAAGTGTGGTTTTGTACTGAAGAGTTTAAGGATTGATCTACTAGTGCCTCAGTTGCACACTATAGTTCCTACTGATGCCTCTTCACTGCGATTTAAAGACATTTCAAAAAAGTTTTGCGATGACTTCTTCTGACAAGTTAACCTGCTGGTAGATTATGAAAACTTAAGTTACCAGCTCTGTAGTAACTATTACGCGATGTAAAGATGAAAATCAGATTTATAACTCTTTTAAGGTATAGAAATGGTTGGTGACTTTGATGGTTTCTACCACCGTCAGAACAATTACAACTGAGAGATTTTTAATATATCCTAGAGTTTCGCTTTAGTAACGGCTTGGTAATCGAGAGGCTAGTAATAACTGTACTAAGTGATAACGCGAATAGCTATCTCGTTTAAGTTTTGTGTAAACTTTATCCAAACAAAATTGGCGAGAGTTGTGACAATGATAACTTCCGGGCGTGAAATATCAAACTATAACACTAGGTGAAACCGAATCTTCGAAAAATTGTCACATCTTTTCGTTCCGCCTGAGAAAGCTGTTGACCAAGACGGGACATTCATAGTTCAATATCAGTCAAATCGAAAACAAGAATTGTGTTTTGTTTCATTGCGTGTACAACTCATATTTTTACAATTTGTATTAGCTGATCAAGATGAAATACAAAAACTCAGTTTTCGCAAGCTCCAACTAAGAATAGAGATGATTAACAACACGCATTGTCAACGGAGCGAGAAATATAAAGTTTTCAGTTTTGAGCTCTACCTATTTCGACGGCATCCAACGATTACCTCTCGTACTCTAATGAAATACCATCGGTATCACCACGGACAGGGCTAGTTTATATCTGATACTTGCTAGTAATTTAATTCAATTTTGTATCTCCTTCTTCCATAAAAAGACCAACCTTTCTATCTTAGTGGTTTGCGCTAGAACATTGTCTGTAAATATGTACTTTCGACTGCGCGTAATTTGATAACTAAACAAACAGAAAAGTACACTGCCACTAAACCTTGTCGGGTAAAGTCTAGCTAACGAATCCCCCGTGTCATGTCAGTGATAGAATTCTCGCCTAGTCTTCGGATTTTTACATAAAACGGGCGGCTGCATCTCCTCGATACCATCAAACGCGATCCAGCACGTTCCATAATTTAAGTTTGTACAATGAAATTAATTTACTCACCTCTAATGTGGCTCTTGTGAGATCGAACGCGTGAAATAGTCTTTACTAATCTATTCTTTAGTTGGCGTAGCCTTTCTTGCGCGACTGCTGAAAATTCACTGTGGGCCTTCGTAGATTCGTACGTACTGACTTGTTGATAACACGTTTTCGAAAGTTATCCGTGTTATCAAAATGCTTCCGAGTGGACACAATAAGCCGACAATTACATTGTATTAGAAAATTTCATTGTCCTAACCCCCGCTGGCGTCAGTGGCTTTGTATACACTACAACAAATCGGAACTTTAATAGCGTACATTAATATATGCAGATTCTCTAAAATGGCGGAAATCGCCCTCGGCTACTGAATCACGCGACAGACACTAGAACGCTCTAAAAAGTGGCCTGTAAACATCATACTTCATAACTAGAACAAGAACAAAGGTTTTGGTCGAAGACTAGACACCTTAAAGAGAAAAAATTAAGTTACTGTTATTGATTGCGGGTGGTGTTTAGTGAATGTTTACCGAACTGCGCTAAGACTTCTTGTAATATAAGGTGTTAAACCAACCGGAATTAACAACAATCTACCAAATAAATTAATCCCTGAATAATCACGAGATGTTATCAAAACTTCTGAAGAAGATGCGGCAGCAGTTTTCTCTAAGTGATATCACAAACATTGGTTTCAAAACTACCAAACTGGCCCAGTTTAATTAAACAAGTGTAAATTAACTTGTTCGGTATTCATGAACCACAAACGGTGATTTTGTAGACGGGATAAAACGATCGCTATTAGGATAACTCGGTGGTCACATGAAAAGTTTGTCGGTTAACTTTTCGAGGAAGAACGTTTTGTCCAGTTTTCTTTGCGCGCGACCATGGTCCTGCAATTTAAAGTAACTTGCTTTTTAGCGTGACAGGTGCGGTTGTCGAGCGAAAACAGTTTCACATTCAAATGACTGTTTCTATCCAGTAAGTTACTCGAGCGTAACTAGAGGTTCTTTAATGTATTTGTACTTGAAGAAATGGATCTTATTTGTATGAATCACTTTTGTTGAAAAATAAGCGGATTAAACAGCACAACTAAAGCACGAGGCATCAAAATCAAGATAAGAACACTGTTTGTGATACTTCGAAGCGCATATATTCTATAATTTGTAATGTTCTGGTTGTGTACGTGTGGTTACTGATTAACATTTGCTGGAAGATTCTTGCACCACTGAACAGTAGCGGAAAGGAATGACCGAGTTAAATAGTCGGTGCAAATTAATCCCAAGAATGAAGAAAAAGTTTATTTACAGCATTAGTCTCAATAATCACGCAAAATCGTGTTCAGTGTACAAGAGGAAGTTGCGTAGAATTTATTTAAGATGATGGGGCGTACTATTTCTGGTTGTTATTGTTTGAAACGGGAGGTGTTTTAATAATTTCCCACACGGAGAAACGTACTTCTGTGGTCGTGATTTCATCACGTTTCGTTTCAAGGTACACAGAGCTTGTGCGCACGGCATCCGCATTAACTGAGTCAGTGCATCAGTGCGTTTAAATAGACAGTCAGTGTGCTAATCTTGTATGAGACTTGTATAATTGTCTCAAAACTGCTAATTGACTGGAGGCATACTCTCTTTATATAATGGAGAGTTTTAGTATAAATTACATTGTTATATCTTTAATGATTCTAAGCACGGTCAGATGATTTACTCTCTTATCGACAGTCGAACTCGATAATTAACGAGGTGTTGACAATAAGGTGATTTTGTTTAAAATGACTTCTTGGGGAGTACATAATATTGTGTATCGTTTTGTGGGAAACAAATGCTAAACACTTTTTTCTACAGACACTAAGTCGCCTGTGTGGTAGCATTAGTGATAAAACCTTTTGTCAGAAAATCGGGTTCAAGTCTAGCAATCTAGCATGTCTGTTATGTCTGAAAAAACTACCGAGTCATCTTTTGTTGTTCTTAGTATTCACCAAAAGGGAAATATTCAAACTAAAACGCATGAAATTTCAACTAGTTTGGTGTTATTTCTAAACTGTTACACCAGTCTCGACCAGTACAACTTTCTGATGTCTCATTCGAGCTAAATTGTTGGGAAAAACTGGTATGTTAATCAACATTACTGATAAGAGTCTCTCAGTTAGTGTTAAGAAGTTAGACAAACAACGAACATAAATTTAAAACTAAGAAAAAGAACACAGTACACCAGTCCTGAAAGGAGGGCGAAAGTAGACGGAATTCTCTGGTTTCAATGCTAGAATGCCCTTGAACTTGGCAGTAACTTCCTGCTCCGTTTGATAGTCTAGCTATTAATCATTCTAGGTTCTCGGCTATTTGCACGTTATATTGTTAAATAAAACTTAGAGCCAGCCAAATACACTACCTTCCCGTTTTTGGAGTTTTGCCTTGAAGCAAAACAGCTACTAAATTTCGTAATTTTTTGTGTTTGTCCAAAAAAGGAACAGCCTTCTTTGATTCAGTTTGATTCAGCAGAAACTAAATATATGGCGACATTTTGCGTGCGACCCGCAACAACTTTGATATTATCAATATAGTAACAACGACGGATAATAATGATAATTACAAACTTTAATATGGAAAAATGTTACCCAGTTTTTTCATATATTTGTTCCAACAGTTCCATATCTTGACACTTAATGCAGCCTTACTACACTTTTGTGTAGAAGAGGATTGGAGACATTCTGTGAATGAGGTCTACCGTGCTAGGATTTTTACTGACCTCTTGACAGTGACTGAATAGAATATTTTAATAAAACCTTTAATTTCCGATCTGAAGACTATTTGCCCACTTAGTTTTAGTTTTACTTTTAGTTTTAGTACTTACGTCAACAATCTTGAAATACTTTTTTCTGTTCGATTTTTCAGCATAGTCAACATCTTCAATCCTTGCATGGATTTTCGCTTGACTTTTATGAAAACAATTGAGTAATTTGGCTTGTTCTCCCAGTCACAACCTTGCTGTATTATTAAAACCAGAAAACAAATATCATGTGATTAAGTTAAACTTGAAGCACTTCCTTACCACAGATTATATAGCTTTAATAAGGAAATTTTTTTTTTACTTTGATAAAGTGTTCTTTTCTGAAAACCACAAAAAAACAACCATTGCCGGATTTATTGCTGACGAGATCAGAAGTGTACTACGTGTGGATGAGTCCTTGTTTAATAATACGTGTTGTGTCCAAAATTGGAGGGTAACTTTGTTCCTCTCACGGGTCAGCAAGTATATACTATCAATTACAATTTTTACTTGGCAAAACGATCAGTTTTCATTCTTTCTGATCAGCAACGTAGAGTTAGACAGACCGGAATGGTGTGTATCTTTGAAAAGATATTTAAGAGGCCAGACTACAGTTGGACAGGAAACATTAGTACCAAAGGCATGTGCCAATTGTTATAACATGAAGTGTTTGTGTCACCCCACTGCATACTTTTATCTTACAATATATACATTTAAAAAATACTGACGGCTCTTTGGTTCTCTTTGAATTAAAACGAAAAACAGCTTGGAACACGAATTCAGTTTGTATTTCTTGCCTCTGGAAAAACTTTGATGGATGTCTCTTTGCTTTGTTACTTGTTCTTTAAAGGGCTCGCGAAAGGCGCTCAAAAGGGTGCTGATGAATCGATCATTCTCTTCAATACGGATTTAAGAGACGGTTTTTCCTTAAAAACGCTTGTACTTCTCACAACTAATTGCCTGCAATAGAACACGCAAACAAATTTGTGGTTCAGTTAGAAATGTAAGAAGTTTCTTTAACTCTTACAACAAATATGTTTATTTTATACAGCAACCAACAAATATGTTTATTTTATACAGTGCAATCAATATCGAGTAAAATGCCAGATAGAATTAAACAATCGTGAGCCATTTGGAAAATTGGATGAATAAGAATTTGAAGCGTTTATAAGCTTTCAATACAGAAAATTGTCGTAAATAAAAGTATTGAAAGGTTCAACTGTTTAAGAAATGTTACAGCCCTAATTACTTTCTGTGATTTGAAAGTGCTAATCTCAAAAAGAGCTTTATCTTTGTCATATTCCTTTTAAACACCAAAAGCGCCCACCACGGCTCAATTGCTGCTTATTGTACAGGATTAGACTCAGCGAATGCTATTTAATCCTGACACGTGTCAAAAAGAAAATAGAGTATCTTCACTCAATTGTAAACAGAATGTTGTAATCTGTGTTTTAAATACTATAATCTAAGTTAAGAAAACGAACAAAAAGTGTGCCCCAGGCTTTAGGAGGAACGGCGTCAAGTATAATGCAACCGATAAGGACTGCATCTGAACTTAAGAACTGGCCTAAACACAACTTGACTTCTATACAGAAACTTCCGAGTTTGTTGTGTTTATTGGTGTAAAACATAAAATAAATATAAAATCATTTATACAATACATTGTTTTCTGTTTTTATTTTTTAGGAATCAGTCTTTGCTCTTTAAGGAAAGATTGTTCGGGGTGGTCAAAAAATGAACTTGGAAAGAAAGAAGGCGGTACGGACAAAGAATATCAAAGCAAACTTCGGCGTATACTTATCATTAAATACAGATCTTTTTCATGCACTCGTATATGCATGGTGTCTGGCTCAAAATTTGATCTTACATGTATAAAGCAGAGCTGAGAGAGCTTTTTAAAGGCAGTAAAACCCTCACAGCTAGTGGTCACAAAACCCCATAAGTAAAACAAATAAGATACTAAACGGGCCGTAAAGTCAAGCCGTGACTTTTCTTTAAAGCCAATGCTATAAAGCCAAAAGTTGGCCTTGGGGCTAGATAAAAAAGGTCAATTGTTCAATTTATGGTTTAAAAGAACTTTTAACTACCTTCATAAATAGAGTGGGGGGTGAAAACGTTCGCAAGCGTTTACTTCGCAGTTCACCGCTGTCTTTTGAAGACTAACTAGTCTATAAATGATAATGCACGGTGGTCATATAGCAAGTAGAAAACGAGCGCGTGTGCTCTGTTCAGTGATAGAAATACGCGTGAATTTTTAGGTCACGAAAGAAGTGCTAAGAGAAAATCAAGCCGCAGGCAAGCGAGTTTTATATTTCTTTTATAAAACAAGTCACACAAACAGCCGATAAATCCCCGCAATTACGTCTTAAGATACACTCTATTCATATTAAGAGCGCGTCACCACAGCCAATCAGAACGCGCGTTACATCTCTATTTTATAATCTGACTTAAAGAAGGCTATCATAAAGCAAATGCAATATTATCTAGACATCTATCAGATTCTTTCGTAACATCCGAGATATCCACTTCGGCTAGCAAAGTAATTTTTTTTGCTTCTCGATACCTTCCGTTTAAGCAGCTCATAGATGCCAATAAAGGTTACATAAATCGAGTGCGTACGAGAAGAGGGATTCTGAAATTCAGACTTGATTTCAAAGCCATCCGGTTTTGTATTGTTGAATTAATTCCAGTTTTATTTGGGGGGTAGGCGATGTACAAGACATCAATTCAACATGAGTTCGGCCATCGTGTTTTGGATCGTTTCTTCAGTGACAAGTTCTGGTATGACAGCTTTTGTACAGTTTATATAGGTCTATTTCTCCATCTTTGTTTTGCAACTATAAAAAAAACCCGATTCCGGCACTATGTTAACTTTTGATCCAGTAGTTGACTCTATAAAACTATAATGTTCCGCTTTTTTTGTCTTAAAATCAAAGAGTAAAAATGATCAATGTTAATTATACTAATTCAATCTTCTACTCAGGCTGCTGAAACGGCCCATTTGTAAAGTGACCATTTTGCATGTTTTGAAAGGCATGCACATGCAAATGGTGGGTGTTATTTTTTTCTAACCTCAAGACAGCCATTCATTTCGCTTGTCCGCAAGAGAATATTCAGTAAATGTTTCAAAAATAAAAAGTCACCAAATTCATAATTTGGGCAAAAACTTAACATTCCCTTAGCATGAACTTTCGATATGGAAATTCTTAAGGATTCAGTGACATTGATTTGTTGCATGCAGCTCATCATTAACTGATGCATGCAATTTCCCCTGGGATAGTTTGAATATCGTTTCAGTCTCGACATATATTTTATCAGCACCAGTATATATTAAGGCAGTATCATAGTAAATTAGGCTTCTAACGTGAGAAAAAAAATTAACTCTTCAATATACTATCGGAAACTCCGGTTCTCCATTTAAGAGCGAACGGAGTGAAGTCGATATTTTACTCAGTTCATGTTCACGCATATGTCCCCAGGCGGTTCCTCAAAAGATTAACCAGAGCAAAGAAATTTCTCAAATAGCAGGTCTCATTAACTCAATATTGCCTGTCTTTTAGCACAAAGCTTCCTAATTTAATTAGGTATTTGGAAAATAAAACTTATCAACTTCTCATGAAGTCATTAGCCAAGTGTGTTCGAAGATAATTTATTTTTTCTTTAACTTCAGCAGTGACGTCTTATGGTTTTAGTTAATCAGAGCAACTTTCTTTTTTTTTGTCTTTTTTTTTTCTTTTCCTTTTTCTTTTTCCTGTTTTTTCAGTCCGGGTCTGGTTCAGTTTGCATTTCTTTTAGTTTTATCATTTCATACTACGTTCACAAGACAGAGTATACAAAGCACAAAAAGCTTGCTGTTCTTTCCTTTGTTAATGATAGTTTTTTTAATACTTCTCTCCCATGCTGCGGTTCCTTCTATTCTCGTTGCCGACAAACGCAGGAACAAAAAACATTTAGAGCAAAACAAAAAGGACTGTTTGACAACTCATGTTAAAAACGTGAACGCAAAATGCAGTGATAAGTTTAGCTGAAACGGCACGTGATCGAAACCTGTAAGCTGTGTCAACAAGAACAGACAGTGTGACTCTTTATTTAGCGATACAAGAAGACAGTGCTTTCTAATAAATCATTCCCATCTAATGGGCCCGATTCTTCCAAAAGTTACAAAGTAATTTGTACTATTTTATCTTGTCTCCAAGCGGTGTGTGACTACTACTTACACAGACTTCGCTGAGTTCTGGAACTGTCCACTTAAAGAATTGCCTTATTTGCTAATAGAGACCGAGGTTATTAAGGCTGATCTTTCTAAAGCAATGATTTGTCCTAATTTGATAGTGTCTGTCTCAGTTGTTTAGTTTCGAACTCAATATGATAATTCAGCTATAAATCTGTTCTCAGTTGCTTGAAGAAGCCAATCAAAAACTGACTCTTATTTTCTTCATATACGCCAAGTCAACGTAGTTCAAAAATTTCTATGAATAAAGAACTTTGAAAGAAACGTCATTTTTTGGATTAAGAAGCAAAGTTCATCGTTAATAAGGGAGCCCTCGGCAACTGTAAAAGACACTGTTGGTTTTCTCGCCCTTGCTGTAATGGTGTCCGATCGAGTTGTGCCCACTGTTAACTATTAAAACGGCTGCTTAAGTTAAAAAAACTACAACAGGAGGTCTCCGGAAGTTGAAGCAGCGACGCTAGTGCGATTTCTTTTAAAACCAGAGACACTCACCTTCCAAGAAACGCTTTGAAGTTTTTTCTCGGATAAATGGAGACATTTACATAAAAAACAAGATTTAAGGGGCTAAACAAGAGGTAGATTTTGTTAAGCGATTGCACAAAGCGATCAAAGCAATCGACATAGGCAAGTGGTTAATTTTCACGGCAGCGAAAAACTGTGACTGCCAAAAAGAGCAACAGGATGTAAAACAACAAATTAACTGACTTGTTACCGTCGTGGGTCGAAACGGCGTTTCACAACGTTGGTATCGATGTTGTTATATGTGACTGGTTCGATACAATATGTTTTCATTGTAAAAAGTCAGGTATCACTTGTTTCTAGGAGTGTTTGATGCACATTAATAAAATTGATAAAATTGATAAAATATAAAACTTAATTGAATAAGTGGAAATATAAAATTTTTAAATCATTTTATGGAAAAAGATGTTTCCAACAATTTTATTAGAATCATCAGTGCCGTAGAAGATTAAAGAAGGTTAAAGAAGTTCTGCCTTAACAATACATTTTCCGCAAATTTAATGAAGTTTTGTTGAACAAGAATTTGTGTTTTATTCCGAGAATCAGGTAAGGTTACAAGCTTTTCAAGCTACGATTTGGGCGAGTACGCATGCGAAACCTCTAAGACTCAACTCGCGTCGCGTCTTTAGGGCTGCAATACATTGAAGTGCACAAGAGGGTGTCTCCCCAGGCAAAACACGTCCATGAAATGCTTTTTAGTCTTAGATATTTTAATTCAAATTAACGAAGTTGGACAAAGCGACTTTTAATTGTTAACAAGCAAAGAGCCGAGACCCCTATCCCGAACACCGTTTTAAATCAGTTGAACTTTCGAAAAAGAAGCCTCAGTCTTAGGAAAATGAGACTTTTAAACACGTTTTTGCTGACGCACGCTTCTTTAGTTGATCAAGGGCAAAAATAAATTGTTTAAGTTGTATATGCGATTCTGAAGACATGTGATTTCAATAATAGAGATTTGCGTTATGCACATGGTCAGTCCTTGTTGTACTAAACATAACGTCAAAATTTGACAAAAGATCGGTATGGTGTAGTCTAGTATTATATCTCATTGTTCACGCACGCGATTTGAAACAAGTTGATAAGTTTGAGAAATTTTCAAACATAGCTTTTTACGCCGCTGTATTTCCTAACGAAATCAAAAAATTATATTGCAATAAATGAGTAGAGATTTAAGTGCAGCATACTGATTTGTTTTGAAATTACCAGTCACTCAAAATGGACAAGAGACAACAAAGGGAATCTATTGTCTTGTCCAAACGTGTTATTTCAAACAGTTATACACATAGATATATCTTGTGGCGCGTCGGCTAAAACTTAGGAAGCCAATAACTGTTTCTAACCTGTATTGAATGATAACTGAGAAATATGGCGATAATTTGTGACGCTGTTAATTGTTGGGGACCAGGCAACCACCAATTCAGTCGTTTGGGAGTTATCACCAATGACGTTATAAAATTCCTTCAACAGCGATTTGTCTCCAAGGAAAAGAACAGCTCGGGGTAAAATTTTAGTAAAATATCTTTACCAAATTTGAAATTACAGGGTCAGGTGATCATACAAAGAATAACATTGAACTTAGTTCTGTAATTAACACGTCACAATTTCAATAACTATATTTCGAAATAAGCGAAATGCGGAAAATTGCCCTGAGTTAAATAGCAGTCGCATACTTTGTATAAAAGACTAAATCTTCTGTTGAAGATTTCATTGACACCACAACACTATATTTTAGATTCTTGTCCAGTTTTACAAAGCGGTAATTTGATAATGAACACTGATAGAATGGCAGTTTTGAGAATTGTTTTTGTGATAAAGTATACCTGTTCTCAAAATAGTTTAAACAAGTTAAAAATAACGATTGTGTTTAGTTAGATAAAGAGTGCGCTGAAAAATTTATTTTATGACTTTTTTTCAAAACAACATGTTCGACTGCAGTAAAAAATTTAAAGACTTTTTCCAAGAATTTGTGAGTAGCCACTAAGGGAGCTTTTCCTTTGGAACTAATACGATTACGAACTTGTTTAAGCGTGATTTAAAGTAATTAACTTTTTGGTTTTGACGGTGATATTTTAAATTAGCTTGAAAAGGCCAACGTAACTGAAACGGCATGATTCGGTGTCGAAGGGACAAATGCTTTATCAACAGCATACAGTTTCTGTACCAGTTTTTGTAACCCTTGATTGGCGAGGCGCCGCTATCATCACCATTATTATAGTTGACTCGGCTTTTCTTTAGTCTGAGAACTGACGAAAATTGTTCTTCTATTTTGCATGCACGCGTGTTTTCTTAGTGGTCAAACTCTTTTGGTGAAAAGAAAAAATTTTTCCTTGACCAAATCATAACATATTATGACAATTTTAAAAGTGCTACATGATACAGTAATTTGGAAATGCCATATAAAACATGTACAAATTAAAAACATATCCTTTGAAACACAGAAATTAAAAAATGAAATTTTTACTATGTTTGATAATTTGTGTGAAAATTTAAAATTACTTAGCAGTTTCAACAAATATATTAGGTAATATGGATAGAATAGTTCTCACAATACTGTGAATGAAAGTATTAAGTTTTTCTCATAAAGCTGTCAAGCGGCAAAGTATCATGTTGGTAGTAGCTAATGTTAATTGTTTCAAGTTTTTTTCGCTGCATTTCGCCTGTTTAACAATGTTTGCACAAATAAAACGTTAAACAGTGCCCTGATGAAATCTAATAATGTTATGGAAATCATATTACCTTTACATTGAGCTAAGAGCCGACATTTATATTTCAAATTCGTTCTTAAATACACTTTTGATCTGTGTTGTGATCCCCTAAAGCCGTAAAAAACAGTTTTATCGAAACCATAATGGCGAATAATATAATACTTAACGTAAATATTCCAGAAATATCTTTATATTATTTGACCCTATTGTCTACAGCGAAGTGATCTATATTTACTTCCCGAATAATCCAAAAGGGTCGGCGTAATTACTAAATTTCAATACCTGTATATCAAGGAACAATTTGAATTGACATGAAGTGGATGCCTTTCACAGGATATCCGTCTTGTTTAATGAATGTTTACTCATTTGCTAAATAGTATTTCTTCCAATTTTATGTTAATGACTAATAGAACTATACATAACTGAGTGGCAAAGAAGATAAAACCACAGTTTCGTGGAAGCACATAGGAAGCTCAAGTCCTCTAACGACATTGTTATATTAAGTGAGTACAAGTTTGAGCCCAATTACCTGAAAAGATCTGTTTTCGATAGCCAGATATTAGGTACAAGTTCGCTAACTAACTTCACTAATTCATAACTACACTCTTTGCGATCAAGTCAAAAATATTGTCATTTATAACTAGATATATAAGTCATATCTCGAGTTCATTTCTTCGTGATAAACTCTAGTGTTTTAATACATACTGAGCTAGCATTATCTGCAACTTAGTCTTGGGTGCATAATTATGTGTGTGCTTTTGGTAAGAAATTACTGCGTTTAAGTCGGAAAGTCTCTTCAGCTATCAAGAGACTGCTCGTGAATGTCTTTGTTCGCCTGAAAAAAGGGGCCCCAGCTATGATAACACAGGGAGACCTTTTTTGTCCCGATAAGAAAAAGCGCGGCAGTGCAGTTTATGACGTCAATGAGATTTATTTCAAATAATATTCCGCTTGTCACTGTTCATACTTGTAGTACTGAATATCTTTTATTTTCAACTGAAATTGCATTTCCCCGACCTTTGTTTAAACCCCAAAAAACTTAACCTCTAGACTAAAACTTCAGAGTAACTAATTTCAATGTAAGAAATAATGGGTACATACATGTAACTGAAAGTTTCTACACGTTTGATACCTCGTAATAATTATTCAGTTTAAATTGTGTTTATTAACTAGCTAACCATTTTATCGCCGTTGTTCAAGAAAGTTTATATTTTTAGAAACGACCACAATGCCGTGATATTCAATTTCTGAGAACAGCCCCAAGTTTTGGAAGTTAATCCTTCGCATGTACAATGTATATATATTGTCCTGCAAACGAAAATAGATATGTTTTTTAGACCACCAAAAGACTTTTCTTACAATAAACAATTATTAATACTTCATGAAATGTATTTTTAGCCTATCGTTCTCTTTTATGCTGATCACTTCTTATGTTATGTGAGAAGCTCTGTTGGCCATTGCGTAATTATTTCCTTTGGGTCCGGAAAGGGAACGACCGTACCAAAGAATCGAGTACTTCAAAGTATTTATAATTCAAATCACTACGATATATGAAATGGTTTGTTTTACAAAGTGTTTTTTATGTTATCATTTTGCATTTTACAATAAAAGCAGACACGAGAGAAGCAGTTTTATTTCAATGATCTCCATGTGGTCGAGAGTCAAACCAGGAGAGATACTCAATTGTGACTCGTCATGTCTCTGTGTCCCCGCTGGCTTACTATTTATTTCTGAAGAGTTCGACCGCTGCTGTGTTTGGCAGCGGGACCTTTTAACATCTTCAGCAAAAATTTCATAAGGAGGTTAACACGAGTTACGATGTCACAAAAGAAATAGTCAAAATAAATTCCTTTGAGTATAACTTTCAAGATCTTAGCTACATTGCTATTAGCCTAAAGGTTGATTGTTCAGTTGAAGGTGTTCGTAGAATCCAGGTTTTAGTCTAGCAGGTAATTGAGAAATTGTGTTGCACCTTGATCCCTTATAAATACCACTCATTTCATACACTGTCGAATGTTCTTGTAAATGCTCTACAAGTTCTAAAATTTGGTTGTAGGTCGTAAAAGATATCATTATAAACTTTAGTTTGTGCCATTCAGGCCTAAAACCTTGGTTCATTTCATACACTGAAATGCGTATTAAAAGCAAACGCACAGTGCCATCATAAAAAGCGCGCGGCCGAAGTGACTTACAAATTCAAGGCTCGTTCGAATAAGCATCTCAAACTGTTGCAAAAAAGATTGTTTGCCGATGTTAACTCCTTTTCAAAATTGCCCAGTTACCAAAACTGTCATGTCCGAAAATTTGCAAATGTAAGCCTTTACAAGGTGATTGTTCAATAGTAGCGGCCGAAAAACAACTTAATTGTTGCCTTGGTTGGTGTTAACTGACGGCGTTCTTTGACATATTTTCCTTCAGTTTCCCCGATCTCTTTCACTAATACAAATAATAGCGGTTTTTTCTTTTTGCCACCCCGCACCTGTGTTTACGCTGCCAGAACCTACTAAAAACTCATTTGTTTCTCGCTGAACGTAATTCGGGAAGCAAATATTGGTGATTTCGTCTGACAAGTCGCTCTCAAGAAATTCGATCCGGTTATATCTAGATAATACTTCCTAGGTTTACATTGTAACAATCTAGCATTTTTACTTGGTCCAACAAAGTAGAGTAAATGTTATTAAAATTTGTACAAGTAAAAGGTAATTTAGCGTTATTTCGGTTGTTACTGTAGCCGAGTCGAAAGCCGGATTTTGAAGATAAGTCTTTGAGGGTTTAACTATAACTGGGATTTGTAAATCTTTTTAAGCATCTAGCTTACCAATAACATTCCCTTGAGGTCTAGATTTTTGATAAGTTTGAATATAATAAAACATTAATTGGACAATGTTATACGGGCATCGACTCTTCATTCAAATGTGACTTTCTTCCCGCAAGGAAGAACTCTGGTTGATTCCTGTAGATAAAATGATGATCACTGCATAAAAAAGCCGTAGAGAATACACACGAATTCACCTTTTTCATGTTTTTCGAATAATTCGCAACATGCTAAGTTTAACAGTGGCATTGAAAATATTTTCGCGCTTTTGTCGTGGAAACTCGCTACAACTGCTTATTGGTATATGTTGCTCATTTTTGGTTTTACACATCAGAAAAGTTGACATTCAGGGTTCAACTCTAATCTAGTGGTTTTATAAAAGAAATAAAACTGTCAAGTGTTTCATCAAAGCTTCTACAACTTTACACGGCAAAGATTTCAATCTATAACCGTTTAGTTAATTCTACCTAGTGTCAGGGCTTTAATCGTTTTCTTTTGATCAAGTGATTTGTGTTTAGTTCTACAGAGCACGCTTTGCAAAGGACCGACGGCAGGTACCCATTATCAACAGATTCAAATTTAATAGGAATTTAGCGGGCCCTTCGAACGAAGCTTAATTGTTTTCTGGAATAAGCGTCTGGCGATGTCGCAAACCTGAGCAAAGTCAGCTGCATGAAAAAGGGAATGTGACAATATTGTTAGTGTTTTGGGTTTCCAGATCCGTAATAATCATCAAAATTGGAACAACAGAAAAACATTTAACGCCTGAACAAACAGTAATATCTTTTTTCCTCGGTAAACACGGGGTAGTGAGCAATACACATTAAAGAAACAATAGTTTTGGCAATTTCAAAGCGGCACGAAACCGAAAAATTTGTGAAGTATAAGAGTTTTATATAAGATTTTCCGTGTTTTCGAGACACTAAGGAGAAATGCAATCGTTTAAAATGAACAAGATTTTATTTAATATCATGAAGACTGATTAGCTAACAAGTTCTTATTGATTAGCCCAACATCTCTGTTTAACTTGATTCATAATTGACATCTTGCAAGCCGTTTGCACGTGGCCGAGTTCGGCCGCTGAGAACAGACAATAATGGCAAAAGAACTCCCCCTTTCAAGCTAGGCGTTCAAAATGCTTTCCCTACTGGGGTCTGAGTTGGAGAATTTAAATATAATGCTCTTTCCAAGTGTAACTGCCCTTAGTACAGGTAAGAACACTAATTTAGCCTCTTCTCTGTTAAGCATACCCAGTCAGAACCCTCCTGCTTCTGTGGGATTACTAACAACTTCATTGGGTTTTCAAAACACTTTTAATTTATCATTATGGCTTGGTACGCGGCTGTACTGGTTAACTTACCAAAACGGACTTTGGCTGTTTGTTTGTGTAAGTAACACTACTCAATTTGTACGATAATAGCGAACGGGTTTTTTACCAGTAGAACGCAAGTCTACAATTGCTCTGTTGCATTTAGCCTTTCCGCAGTTCATCAGATTTTTGTTGGTTTAACTGATGTCATCGTTCAAAAACTGGTGGCTGACATTATCTTACCATCGTCTTGAGAGAAGTGATTTTGCTGTCTATGTCATTTTTTTGTCTTTTGAGAGCGAAGACATTTCGATACACCATTTTTTAGATATTAAATATATTTAATGTGAACGGTGCTTCAGTTAGAAAACGCTAAAGACGCAAGAGAAAACGCTAGAGACTTTTTCCCGTAGAACAGTTTGCATGGCATTAGACTATTTCTCTTTCTATTGACAGAGGAGGAAAAAGGAAGCAGTGACTTTAATTATGTTTCACAGTCTCCATATCAAAATCTAAACACCTGCGTGTAAAGAGTTTTTCAAAATATTTCTCTAAAAGCACACTTGTTTTAGGTATTTTGTGTTTAGCTCAAAGATGATAAACTTTGATTTGTGTCTATAGTCTTTTGTCAACCGTTACTATCAAGACATCTAACAAGCCATCGACTCGAAATGGCGGTAGCCGTAGTTAACTTGGCTGGAAGGTGTCATCGTGTTTATAAGTTGTCATTCAATAAGCATTTGCAAAAAGCACAATTGTGGGCTTATATATGACAAAAACAGTTCATCTATCTGGTATATTTCTATAAGTGTTAAACTTGTGTCCGCTAATCACCAATAGGATCAAGCAAATATTACAACAATCTTTAATATGTTCTTCTGCCGATTAAATAATGAATCATTTCTAAAGCGTTAATTTCGCCAACAAAAATTTTCATTACAAGCTTTAGGTGGTGAATTTAAGAGTTGGCTGCTATATTTACAAAGTCAAAGCGTGGGAAATGAAATCGAGAGCTAAAAAGCGTCTTTGAGTTATTTACAGCCATTTGTGTGTGGGTGGGTGATCACGATTCGTGTGAACTTAATACAACCAATTTTATCAACAAGAAAGAATCGCTTATTATAATTTACGATGAACTCGCAGTAGCGAGCTGCCCGCCGGCGGCAAATGTTTCCCCTTGAATTTGAAAGCTATCACACAGAAAGAAGACCAACCCTGTGTAGTTTAGATCCTTAGAAATTACCCGACTTTACCGAGCGCTTGTACAATTGATTAATTGAGTAAAAACTCGCACTTCCTTTCGCGGTGAAAACAAAGCCATTGAAAGAAGCTGTGCATTTAGAAAGAAAATTAAACTTTTAAGTTACTAATCTTAGCATCAAAATTAACTTTTTTTGAGTTGGTAAAATGTAAAAGCTACTTTTGCTTACGTTCATTAAACCTTGATAGAGCACAATGTTGGCTTGACAACCTTTGAGGATTTTTTAGTTCCCTGGCGGCTCTAGAAAATGCCTTGCAGGTTATTTTAGTCTATATACATTGATCCACTTTTTATGTTTGTTTTGTATAAAATCAGAAAGGGAACAAATCCACTCGGTTAGTGCAGGGGTTCCTTCATAACAATACCCGAGGCTTACTTTAGTCTCTTTGCCTATTGTACTTTCGCGCCTACGATTGAATTGTTCAGAAGTCAGTTGCACGCTACTTTTGTTACAAATTACTATAGGAGTTAACTATTTCGGGACTTTCGCTTGGCTTACGAGCTAATTTTAGGGCCGTTGCTCTATATTTTGTAAGTTTTATTTACAAACAAACGCCAACTTGGATTTCTTAATCATTCGTATTTAGAAATTGTTTTGTTTCGATACAATTGTGGGTTTGATACGTTCGTGGAAGCGAACCGACTAGCCTGTACTTCCAGATCTTTCTTCCTACAAGACCTGTTTTCAGTATAGATGCACTTATAAAAATTTTCCCAGGTTATAATTAAGCAAGGCTGTAACATACTATAAGTTATTTATACGGTCGACTGAGCCAAGATAATCCGAGAGATAAAGTTCTCTATATATACTGGTTGAGACGTTTATGAGAAAAACTTAAAAACTTGCTAAACTGACTTGCGTGAAACAAATAAACGCACTGTCAAGTTCAATAATTAAAAACCCCTCGTGAATGAAAAATCGACATTTTAAGATTCTTAAGATCTAGTTAAGATGTTTGCTTTGAACTGTAACTGTCTAAAGCTTCCCCTACTTGTCCTAGTTAAGAATTCATATACCCGTCAGATCTCTAGTTCAAATAGCATTTCAGGTGACTCGGCCATCCACCCGTCGGCTAGATTAGATCGCGTGTTACTCTGTGTTTGAAAACATTGTGCCAACCCGTTGAGTTACCAGACACTCTGGAGGAACTTGCTGATCAGAAAATTAGATCGACGCTAGCGTTTATTTACAAATACAAGACTGGTCAGTGATAGTATTAGTAAGCAAGTCATAACCCATAAGAATTTCATTCTGAGAACTAAGAACTTAAAAAGGTGGATTTGTTTCTATGTTGTTGAGGCACGGCGGACATGGAAGACGAATATTTAAGTTACTTTAAACGGAGAGTTAAATCCGGCTCCTTTGCCTAGAGTTATTAATGAAAGACCTTCTTTTTTAGGGACATGTAAAGGCTTATATTAAAAGAGTGAATTAAGTTTTGACATTCACTTCGTACCGAAGAAACGCGCAAGATGTTTGCAATAACAAAACACTGTTTGTGAATAAACTCTCTCTGCATGAAACGGATTGTATGAATTCGTTTTGTTTTTTTGTTTTCCACCTGCCTCTTAAACTGTCTCCAAAATGCGACAGATCTGACAATTGACTTACTTAAATTATTAAGAAAGCAATTACCAATGAAATTGTACTTCCGTTTTTAATGAAATTTTTTCAACAGTTGACATTAGTGTGCGCATCTGAGAAAGTAATCCATTTACTCGTTGTTTAAGCGATAACTTTGTGAAATCATTTCTACAGCTGATTTGTCGACCGCGGTATATATTTACGGGAATTCTTAATACGGGTATTGTAATAGTTTTTTTCCAAGCAAGTTGCATAACGGAGGAAAACCGATTGAACATGCGCTGCATGTGGTATTTTTTTTATATGGGGTAGTCGCATTGGCCTGTCATATTTCCAGAAACGGCTAACTGCACGTTTGAGCACAAGTCGACAGCCGTTTAGACTCCTGTTTGGGGAATTGCCTACTAATCGTTCAGTTATCTCCGCGAAGGTGAAAATCTACGTCCTTAATGTTGACTGCCTAACCTCTCTAACAGATAACATTAATCATCCAATAGCAGTTCTAGAGTTTATTTGTAATAATCCGTTTCTTTCAGATTTTAACATCGAGAAGCTTACTTAGTCTTTATTCTTCCGACTGCATTTGAAGGTAGGATTCTTCAACTGTTACAATGTTAGTTTATATCTATAAACTTACTTTGTTGTCAACATAGTTAGTTGATATCAATATTTAGAACAGTTTATCACAGTTTGAATTCAACATGGATTACGAGGTGTGAATGAGGTGCTAAAATACTTAAAACTTTTTGCTACTAAAAGTAATGACGAGACGCTCATTTGTTCGTAAAAATTGCGGATTGCAACCGCGCCTTCAGTTTTTTTTGCAGAGAACTTGTTGTTGTTCCGCTGTATTATTTTCATGTAGCTAAGACTTTTTGTTGATGTTATTGTGACAGCCATGCTGAGAAGCGAATGGATGACTTCGAAAACCGCACGCCATCTTTGTAGTTTGGTTTTAAAAACCAAAACAAAACTGAATTAGAATTATGGTTTGATCAAGTTTACACTGGCTTTTGCCACGCCTAGACTGACGAGAGAGGGATAAAACTTCTTTTTATTTAAGAAAAAAAAACCTTAAACAGCTAATTAGATGTATACCATTGGTGAGATTGTGAAAAGTTGAAAGTGAAAAGTTGTCTACATAATTGAATATCTCGCTATCATGGCAAGTTTTCTTTCTTTGCGTGTTGCACACATCACTGCAGTTTCCGCTCAAATACAACGGATTATCATTTGTATCTCGATCTCTTGCGTGTAATATTTCATTTTGAGGGCGATAGAAGACTACTCACGAACAGTGGCTTACGTGCAAGTCTTATGAATAAGCTAGTATGAACCTCAACTTCGCCCAAAGGCGGAACGAAACACAATACATGGCCCCTCTATAACTTGACAATCCAAAGGAATAGCGTTTATTTAGAAGATCTCTTTTCATTTATGTTATTAAGTTTGAATTTATCTCGTGCTTTTTGTTTGTATTGAAGTAACTAGTAGCCAATTCATCGGAGCGCAGGTACCACGCCATATTCATATTGATTTGAAAAGAAGCACTAAGCAATCGAGTGTGGCGGAGTTTTTTTTTTGTGAAAGGATTACTTTTGTTTTGGGTAATTTGGCTTAGTCGTTGGTAGAATTACCAAGGAAAGTCATGCATAAAATTTGTTAACCTCGAGTAAATACTGAAAACTAATCAAAATAATAATTATCAAATCGCTTTTTAAAGGAACTATTAAAATAGAATTGAAAGTCGAAGTAGTTTTGTTTCAGGCGCCAAAGATTTCTTCTCGCTAAGCACAGGGTCAAATACATAATGACTTGTTTCGTCGTTTTTATCATACTCCATGATCTTACACAAAACAGCTCGCTCCATAACAAGTTGTTTCTATTCAATAAGCCACCTCATTGTATTTGAATGAATGACGCTTGGTTGAATATTTGAATAGCTGCTCGACAAACTTGATTGGGTGTGATTGCATGCGATCTTTTCTCAGTCGCTAATAAAACGACTTAGTAATTTCAATTACATCACGTAAAGAGGCCATTTGACATGGGCGTTATATCTATTTTTGAATAAACCAAATTTCATCATTCAAAACCAGCGATGAGGAATAAATTGAGAACAAAAGCGACATGTATAAATGAGTGCTTCAAACTCAAAGTCGAGTCACGCAAAAGGCTTCACCAACTGGACGAGCAACAGAGCTCTGAGTGGACACTTGCTTTTCTTCTTCCATCATATTAACAACAAACAATTACAATAACAGGTTGAAAAACTAACCAGCATAAACAAAAGCCAAGGCGACATTTTAATTTATACATCATTGGGACATCACTTTAATAATAATCCGTTGTTTGAAGTTACCTTTAGAAGTTTCCGACAACTTGCGGTAAGTTGGGTTAGATTGCTAGCTTTGCCGGTAAAACGTATAAGCCTGTGAATATTGCAATGTGCCGCTATTTCGTCTGTTTACTATGACAGAAATGTCACAAAGTTATTTCCCATCGGTAAATAACAAAAATATTGGATTTTTTAAACTCGCGGGGTTATTGTACAGAGTTGTAGACTTTCATATATTATTCTTTTACACAATTTTAAACAAACCGATGCACAACTTCTCTGTAAATTATATTTTTAATGTAACTTGATTTTAAAAAGAGCTAAGATATTTTTCTTAAAAACCATTCGCGTTTTTTAATATGACTTACAAAGTATAGACTAATTCTTGTCTCCTTTCCGTGACTTTTTAGCTAGCTCGGATATGTTTCTAAATTATGCAGAAAAATTATGTTGGTTCACAAATGTGCAAGAGAGATATTTTGTTCATATCAATACGATCAAGTATGTTTTATTTAATAGTAAGATTATTTTGTCAATCAGCAGTTACTTCTTTGTCTGAAGTTAATGCTGGGGGCTGCAGATTGCCAGCTGCCGATAAAACAGAATAGAAAAATTATTTTATTTCGCACTTTTGGGCGCACTCGATTCTCGGTTTCCTGTGGGTTGATACGCAGTAGGTAAGCCTGAATTCTTTCAGGACTTTTTTTTAACAAGATATATTTTAAGCCACTTTTCTTATTTCTTATCGAACTACACGAATATGCTTGATATGGTTATCTTTGGCTATTATGATTGTGATGGGTTTTTTTTCGGTCAACGTAAGGGCACTCTTTTTCATCACTGATAAAAAGGAACTACATATTGTGTCTGGAAAATGAGGTGTCGTTTTGATTGCCTACTGATTTTAAGCTTTTTCAAAACACAATATTTCAATATTCAAACGTCATGAAGCAGGTAGAAATCAGGCTTGTTTAATGAATTCGTGCACATTCATGGTCCTTCACGAACTAGACTAGAGTGTTCAAAAGTAAGTTTATAGATCCGACCGCCGACTGAGCTAATATTCAAAAACCGATAGGAAAATTTTACACATTTGAAATAACTACATATTTTGTAAATGCTGTGTTGTTTACTTTGGCGAATCAATTTGTTAATCAGTACTTGGATAAAATACATTTAACTAGATTATTTCGTTATCAGCGGCCGATGAGCTAAAAAAACTTGGAGCGAAAAGTGGCTGTCCACCTCATTCGGCTTTGAGTTTGTGTCTTGTTATCGGTCTTGAGAAAGAAAATGTTTTGACATAATTCTTTATATGTTTTCCTAAAAGGGTTACTTTTTAACTGAATGGGTTTTTGAAAAGCATTTTCAGTCACATGTTGTCACAAAACCTCTATAGAGGAAACAAACGTATGTATGTTTTATATTACTTCTTTTCGATTTCGGTGCTGAGCGTTTGACACGTTACATACGTATACAATTGTCTACTTAGTCAGTTGCAATTCGTATACTTGTTTCAAACAATATAAAAGGAAAGTGTTTCCAAATTTGCAACTTGTTATCTAGGCAATAGTTGTAAAGTATGAAAAATTGCTTTTCAGACAAAATGGAAGCTGTATATAATGAAGTAATGTACATGTAGATTCACTTTGCCTCGCCATTCAGTTATTAATGAAAGTAATTTTCTGTCAGACTTTGTGTGAATGTCTTGTTTAACAAGAAATTGTTTAAAATAAAGAAAGCATTTAGCACATACGTTTTTTGTTACGTTAAGAACTTCAAAAGGCTAATACTATAGGTGCCGGCGTTTTACATGCAATACATGCTTTCTGGCTCTATAAAACATCTGTATGCTGGGATTGAATCGGCTCCGCCTTAGAGTTGCACGACCGCCTATATGTACAATGCACCATGTCTTTTATGAGCCTTTGAAATGAAATAAATAAAAGCACAATTGAATTTCAAGCTAAACATTAATTGACAAGCTAATGGATTGCCACTTTTAGCTAATTTCAAGTTGAAATAAAAATTTTGGCTTTTAATAAGAATATGGATACAGCTTTTCACCTATTTACACAATGTATTCATGTATGTGGTCAGTACTAAGAGCAATTTCTTTGAAAAAAGAAAACGAAAACGACCACACATCTGAGAGAGAAGCGCATCTTTTTTGTGGCGAGTTCTCATTGATTTAAGAGGTAGTTAAATATACGCTTTATTTCTTACAGAAAATCCAACATGTCTACGTCGCCAGTCTCCAACGACGGTCAGGACAGCAATGACGCGAGCCACCATAGAATTCCCAAATGCGCCCGTTGCCGGGGCCACGGCCTGACATCTTGGCTTAAAGGCCACAAGCACTACTGCCGTTGGAGGGACTGCACTTGTTCCAAGTGTCAGCTCATCACTGAACGACAGAGAGTGACTGCAGCACGAGTCGCACTTTTGAGACAACAACGAAAGGGAGCAGAGCTCAGAGAAAAGTACCAGCGAGAATTAGAAAATGTGCGATTGAGTTACTCTATGGCTTTTCACACAGCCATGCCCAATGGTCTTCATATACCGAGAGATCTACTTACTATGAACACCCAAAACGTTTGTCTTTCTCCTAATGAACAAGGTAATTTCTAAAAAAATTTTTTGTTGTTGTTTTCTTTAACTAAGAGAAGATTATTTCTATTATTTTGACGAGGGTTTACAAGTTCTATTGAAGTTCTTGTTTGGATAAGAAAAATAAGTTTTATAGACTTTTTTTCAGTCTTTCTGACACCACTACTAATGGCGTGGTTTTTTAACTGACAGCTAACTAAACAGCTTAGCTTCTAAGAATGAAGGCTTTCCGTATAAATAACTCCACAAAAACCATTATGAACCTTTCTGAGTATTATGATATTAATGTATTGTAAAACACTGTTTCACAGATTGCTTTGTTCAATTTGTAAATGATCATGCCGACAAAACTGCTGTTCCTCATACAATAGAAAAAGTGATACATATGTTAAAATAGCTTTTCCATAATCTCTTGTAGAATCGCCAAAAAGATGTTACTTATCAGATGAAGAGAACGATGAAATACCAAGCCCCAAGGCAAAGCGACAAGCTCTTTCTCCTCCTGTCACAGTGAAGGAAGAACCACAGAGTGACAAAAATGGAATTTCGAATAACATGAGATCCCCGATACCCCACAAAAAAGACTCAGCTCAAAGGGACGGCGCGGACCGAGAAGGAATACAATCATCGATGGAGCAACATCAAACAACCCGAGAGGGAATCAAACTGATTCCAGGGACGGTTTCAACAAGCAGCCGAGAAGTTCTCACACTGCATCCTAGATTTGCTGCCGAGCTGGATGCTGTGTCGTCGTCGCGGCTCCGCTCAATAGAGCTACTTTTAAAAATCTTCCCTAGCCACAGTAACAGCACACTTGAGCTTATCCTCGAAGGGTGTCGTGGAAATCTTGTTGAAGCAATCGAGTGTATCCTCTCAACGCAGGAAGGCCAAAACAGCTCCCTGATGCCAATGCTCACTAAGACTACTTCAGGCACATTCGTCAACGGTTGTACCTTTTCCCCGCCAATTATCACACATTCACCGTCGTTTTTACACAATACGATGCCAAGGAACATGCTTCCTCGACCAGCTTCCGTCTCACATCCGCTTGTCTGCACTCCACCGAGAGTTTATCCAGCTGGAAGAACAATTCCTCCACCGCTGTTAGTAAAACCCAAATTCGAGAGACCTTTTGCAGGGTCGGACACCCCTCTGACACCACCACACTCGAGAACACCCCAGTATGTTATGGAGCTGGAAAGAAGTCGGGCATTAAACACGTTTTGTACCAGCTGTGGACACAAAATAACAGTTTTTGATAAGTTTTGCGCAAACTGTGGCAAGTCACTGAACATTTAAAGTGTGGTATAAAAATACGTTTTAGGTATCTAAATACAGATACTGCACATTTGAACTTAAGAAAATCTAATTCTTCATTGTTTGATGTTACGGATGATATTTGATAAAATCAATATAAATAGATAGCTGACTGAGACTTTTTGAAAACTGGTGCAATGTATATATTGCCTCGTGTATGCCACACGCGGGCCAGGCCTAAATCAAAAAACAATCTGCTCAGTTTTAACCATAGTTTCCAAACTTGAGATCATTGCTATATATATATGGTTTAAGAAGTTGAAATTTTTGGGGAAAATCCTCAAATTTTGTGAAAAACTTTAGCTTCAGAAAACTATGAAATAGCACTTTAAAACGCTCGTGCGGCGTAACATGTTTTAAAAATTACCGAGACAAACAATTGTCGAAACTATATGTCAAATATTTCGGAGACTTTCTGTAATAGGTTTTTCTGCTTAATGAACCATTTTACGAGTGTTGATAAATTTAGAGACAATTAAAAAGCAGTTACCCAACTGAAATAATAACTGACTTAATAAAACAGTTTTATAGTACAATATAGAAGACTTTACTCTGCTTTCGAGAGTTTGTGTTGGGAAACACCACAAGGGAAATTGTTATTCTGAAAAAAAAGGCGGATCTACGTTTTGCCACAATGCATTGCGACCTTACAGCACTTAAAGAAACTCGGGGAAGGAAACAGCTGGTAGAACTTTGCCTTGTACGAACAACACTGTGTATGTGAAATATGAGATTTACAGATTTTCTCTACGCGTTTTAGATGTGCGTTAATACGCTAGAAATTGTGGGTAAAAATTAACAGGTCGCCATCTTTTGCGTAAATGTGGATTTAAATCTTTAAATTGCTTAGTTTTTTTACAAAAAAGCTGAGAAAAACGGGCTTAAGAAGAGCCGATGATACGAGAAGATTTTTCGAAAGCTGAGTTAATTCGTGCGTAGACCTGAGATCATGCAGTGAAAGAGCTCGGAGACTTAGCCAACTAAAAGGTTGATCGTTGAAACCGCTTGGAAAACTTGAAAGCTTTCGCCGTCGAAAGGATGCTGACGTATCGAGTGCTATACTTTCGTCAACGCAAATTATTATTAGACTAAAAGAGCGAAGGTTTATAAAGGCGATTTTTGTTTACATTTTTTGCCTCATTAGTATACGCACTCCTCTTTCTATTTCACCTATACAGAAACAAAGCTTCTGAATAATGAAATGTTTCTGCAGAACAAGCTTTCTCTGAAATATGAGACTGATATGTTGAGTAATCTTTCGGAGATGAGGTTTTAAAAATTGGAAATTTTACAAAGAATGTATGGCTCATTATCGTTCTTGCCTTCAGCTGTTTTGCATATTTTTGAGTGGTAATTTCTTCTTTGAAACTACACTTGTAGAACCGAAAGTTCGCTCACTCATTAATTTTGACATGCATTCTAAAGTTTTAAAGTCAGTTGTTGTTTATCTCTGTTCTTCCTACGACTTAAGTTGTATGCTAATGAAGCAGAGTGTAAACAATGACGTCAGCTGAAACTCGCCTATAGTGGTTCAAGCTTGTGCAAATAAAATGGTTAGTTGAAATAGAAAAGTGTGTAGCCAACTACACAATGGCAACCGGCGCCCGTTCGTTACTGTCAGTCGAACAGTTCCTATATTTTTGAAAATTGATTTCTATTCCTTTCCTTGCGAGATTCGTTAGAACCACTGCAAATTTGTTTGCTGTTGAGAGAGGTATATTGAAAAGCTGAGGTAAACTGAGGTTCGGTGTGTGTGAAGACCTGCATGAGATGGAAGGCTGAAACAACTAAAAGATTGATTGCTGAAAGCGGGTGCTGACGTTTCGAGTGTAAAAAGCGAGTGGTTAGCCCAGTTTGTAAGGCGCCAGTCTTTCGTGCGGTAGGCCTGGGTTCGATTCCCGGTGCCGGACCTTCACTCAGGGTCTTAAATAATTGAGGAAAAGGTGCTGTCTTTGCTCTAACATCTGCAAACGGTTAGGCCTTCGCGTCTTCTCGGATCAGGACGTTAAACCGTAGGCCCAGTCTCTAAATTTCCTATGGGCACTTAACACTTGTCGAAAAAGAGTAGAGTGATCCCGGTGTCGTGGTCTGTCAACTACTAACTGAAGGCAACTCTTAATGAATATTTAGTGTGAGCCGTACATAGCGGACGATCTAAGACCCTCAATACGAATGTTAACTGTATATCATTGTAAGAGCATCGGAGACGATGTAAAATGCTCCAAAAATGTTTCATTTCATCCTTATTGTTTATATAGTGATTTAAGGCTATGTGAAAAGATTATTTGAAAAAGGAACGCATATAGCCAAAAAGAAGAATGAGAGCCATTTTTTAATGCCAGTAGGTGGCAAAGTAAATTATTTTCCCTTTCTTTTGTGAGATTCGTTATAGAACCATTGCGTTTCTTGATGTCACAAATTTGTACGTTGTTGAAAAAATAATGTCCTCTTTTAAAACTGAAACGACTTGAAGAATCTTAAAGCACTGCATGAGATGGAAGAGGGCGGTTGAAAAGTGAGGAGGGTATAGCTATAGTGCACGCACAGCGGCTTAATTTTTAGCCGTTTAGCTGACGTCAAGACAATATACTCATTACCTTTAAAGACTAAAACAGTAAATAATGTCCCGGCTAAGTTTTGTCACATCGCTCCGGTTCTATCTTCATCATATGGCTGCCATTGCAGTCCTGGATTAATGATAACAATAGTAATAATAATAATAACAATGGTAGTATTAATAATAATGCAGGGGTTTCGTTTCAGACCGGACGCCGGACGCAACATCCGGTTGCTTGACATCTAACGTCCGGTACGCGGTTCGCACATAAAATATTAAGTTTTTAAGTGTGGAAATCGTTGATTGTACTGTAATGAATGGGACTTCAATAGCGATGGTGGCTCAGCCTTTGGATCCGACGAATGAACGATCTCCAGAGAGCAGCCATCTAGAGTTATGGAATTCATAAGTACACTCTATTTGGAGTCCGTTTTGGAATCAGCTAAAAAACGAACAACGGCAAACTGATATTTACTCATTTTAATTGCCAAATTAGTTATCAATATTTCATTTTTATGGGCACTTTTTAGCCTCTCTAGGGATCTTCCTGATTAATTAATTCCAGCCCAAGAAATGCAGAATACTGCTGCACTTTAGAGAGCCCAGTTTTAAAAACTTTCCGGGGTAGCATCCCA
>JAOBRD020359019.1:0-20404 GCA_027575215.2 Hydrozoanthus sils
ATAATAATAATAATAATAATTTCTACGGTTTTGGTCTCTCGAGCTTCTTTCATTGTTTCTAACAAGCTTAGTTTGTATAAAAGCTGGATTTTTTCATACAATTGAACCCTGAAAATTCGAATCCTCTATAACTCGAATTCCTCGCTAACTCGAAGCAAAACTGAATTTCCCCTTGGATTTGAATTATTTTATTTAACTTGAGCCCCTATAATTCGTAACCCCGGTAGTTCGAAGTAAATTCAGTTTCCCGGTTCAACTGTATTTAGTGCAACCGGCTTCTGTAACGTTCTAACCGAACTGGTTAATATGCAAACAGTTATGCTGTCTTTAGTTGTTTGTATTCGTTGGATTTCGGTGGCCCAAAGCACTTCATAAGACAATTATAAATGTTTTTGAGACGGACCCCCTTAGAGTAAAGAGTTCCTATCATCATGTAACTCAACGAATTTTCATTCTGTACAGTAACTGGTTCGTTGGAGGTGGTTATAACTAGCTAACAGTACAGATCGGGTACGGACTTGCCAAGATGTCCAGTTTTGCTCGTTGTAGACATCCCGAAAAAAGTTTCATTTTTCTTACTGCAATAGGGAAGTGCTAGTTGCCGAAATGACTGAAAAAATAAAAAAAACCACACAAATCTTTTGGTGCTTCGATAGAGTTTGCTTTTGCTTCAGAGCGAGGTTATATCCCTCGCAGAAACGAAAGGCAGAAGATTACCAACCTTGCGGAGTTCTTTGCCAGCCAGTTTCATCTGGAAAGTGCAAAGCTGTAAGAATGTTTCCATAAAACTGTCTAAAAAAGGTCCTCGTTATTCTATGTGGCTCTGAGGTGCCGTTCTTACACTAAGTGTGTTCCTTAAGTAGCACGAAATTCGTTTACACCCAAATTCACCCAACAACGTCAAAATGACTTGGAACAAGCCCGTCAGAACAACTCACTGAAAAAATAAAGTTTGAACAACCCTGAAATATTTACAGCATAAAGGTACAACGATTTAATTCAATCTAATTTTGTTGAATTCTTGCTCAAATCCAAAACTTTATAAAAACCTAACTTTGTTTCAAAACAAGAAAAACTGTTCTTCCTGAGTGAAGTGTCTTAGAATTACAGTGTTTATGAAAACCTGTCATAGATGGGGAATCATTTTTAGAATAATTAGTCAGCGGATTATAATAGTACACAAGTATGGTAATGTAATTTGCAAATAAGGTTTTTAAAAATTCATATTATTAGAGATAGTGCATTTTAAATAGAGTTTCCTTTATTAAATTATTTTTCGTCAAATTAGCTTGATTGATAACGTCCGTTCATAATGGACTTTGATGAATTGCAATAAATCTGGAAACTTTGGGATTTTAAATATATGACAAAGATAATACATATTTGTGATCTCACTACAGGTGATTATATTTGTATACTACCTTAAACAATGATATTTTTTAATTTGAAATGGCCTGATGTTTTTTATTTGCTTTTTTTTCAGCGTCAATGCAAACTCCTTTTTTAGAATTTCCACACCAAAACATTCTTCCCTAAAACGATGAACATTACAATAGAGTAATTTGTCGAAGATCATAATACCTGTCACAATTTCTAAGAATCAAACTTTTCAATTCATTTTTTTAACAAGTTTGTCTTCCTTAACTATGTACAAACTGCCACGTCATGACAAATTGCAATAGTACATACAACATTTAAAATAGCTTCAAAGCTTTCGATTCGGGAAAAAAAGCTAAAAAAGAAATATTACCAAAACATCAATAAAAGCTTATACTAAAGAGAAAATGTTAATTTATAGAAAAAAATTAACAATTTTAACCTAATGTTTTAAACATTTTACAAACAAAATATTATAACAGTTCGATGTAAAAGATGACAGGTGAAAAACTAAACAACATCTGTCCAGATCTCGAATCGCTGCGTTTTTGAAAAGTGAATGCTAATGAAAACAATTAATTTTTTTCGTGAAATGGAACTACATAACTACCTTGGTTAACTAGCTAGTTTAACTCTTTTACAATGTTTTGACAGCAAATCTTTCACAAAGGAATCACATACTGTGGTACAAGACATGAAGACCGAGGTTTCGGATCCTTGGGCAGATCACTGCAAAGACCCTGCTTGCCTTGCGAACCCACCCCATCCCCTCCCCCCCGCCATCATCGTAGCCACCAGTGTATGCAAGCAGCACTTTCAAACAAGATGTAAATCTTACAAATCTCTGATCTTCTAACATTCAGATCAAGTTTGTTAAACTATTGATCAACAGGACATATTCTTATTCGTATTGATTATTTATTGCAAAAAGTGGCCGCTTTAAAAGTAAAATAAGCAGCAAGAATTGTAATGAGAGTCATACACGCTTTGCAAAATTAAAAAAAAAACATTTACCAGTTGCTAAAGATTTTATAGCACCTCGTCTTTGTATCACTGTCAAAACCATGCTCTTTATGCAGTGATAGTTTGTAATCAAACCCCAGTTCTCCGGATTTGTGGAGCTGGGCTAAATATTCCGGTTAATCGGAATCTATATCATCAAAAATGCGAGTATTAAAAAAAGCAAAAAAAAAAATGCACCGACCCCGTTGTATCAACACCATAGACCTGTGATATAGAAGAAGTAGAGCATAACGACGATCAAGCATAACATAAGTTTCGAAATGAGTTTCAATGCATTTTTAAACTCTTTATTACGCGGAGGGAGAGAGGGGGGGATAGGGGGTAAACCTCAATTTTAGCGAGTACTGAATTGTTTTTGTTTTTTTTCAAAATTGCTAAAATCGCATAAGACTGGCCGCTTAAAATAGTAACATTAAGTACCTCGTGTAAATGTTTTGCAAGAAAAAGCACGGTTGAAGTTATCGGCATACTATCATTTATAACCTATAAAAGCGGCGAGAAAACTCAAATGAACTTAAAAAATATGGACGGTTCAAAGCCCCAAACTTGTCTTGTTTCCACGTTTCAAATTTCGAAAACATCGTTACTTCATCTTAAGGATAAAAATTCTTATATCTTTAATTAAAGCTGCTTTTAGTTACAATATGGAACTCAAGCTCATTAATTTTAACTCCAATACAATTGCAGAAATTTTGGAGTTAAAGAAACCGGACATTGCCCTCAAATATTAAACAAATTTCAGTCACACAAGTTGGAAACAAAAGACAGGAGAATTGTTTATTCAGTTGGTTTAGGACGTAATTAAAGTTTTCCATCAACTCATATAATTATCTAGCTACCGCTTGACAGACGATAAAAAGCGAAGGATTTTTTCAATCTACTGTAGAATTGCAATTTAGTTTAAGAATCTGTGCTGAAAAATCAATCAATAACAGGAAAATGTCTGAAAACATTTCTAGATACTCAAACGTAACGGGGAGGTCACCAAACGAGTTTTTGCTTGTCGATTTTCTTGGAGCGGATTTTGTTTTGTTCTCTTGGATAACTGCAATAACTCTGTTCGTTATGGCAGCACTGATACTCACAGGTAATGGAATTGTTATAATCGCCATTGTAAGTGATCCACTGAAAAACATTCGTCGTTGTCCCTCAAATCATCTCCTACTAAGTTTAGCAGTTTCGGATTTCATGATCGCAGCAATCTGCTTTCTTTCGGGTTGGTGGTTTTTTATATTTGCGGCATACGGAGAGGATTTCCTAGATTGGAACAAGCATAATGAAGATCCTGGCCAGTTCCAACTGGTTGCAATATCCACGACAAACATACTAACCCTCGGGGTTGACAGACTGATTGCGATAAAGAAACCACTTCACTACTCTAGTATGGTGACAGTGCGAAGGGTTCGAGTCATCGTTCTGCTAACATGGGGTTATTTTGTTAGTGTTAGTATTGTGCTTCACAATCTTCTCCAGAATTTCGAAGGAAGAATAAAAAAGGGAGCCTTTGTGTTTAACTGTCACAATTGGGTAGCATTTGTTGCTCTTGTTATGGTTTGTTGTCTTATTAAACACTACATGCGGAGGCAAACTATTGCAATTAAAAAAACGACAGAAAATGCTAGAGTTCTGAGCAATGTAATTGAAAGAGAGAAAAAGGTCACTAGTGGTACTAATCTTGTAACAATAGTATATATTATTTGTTTTATTCCTTTCTTTTTCTTTCAAATTGTGGAGTATTTTGGCATAAGCTCAGAACAAAGCCGCGCGTGGTTTCTAATCTTGAAATCAGTTACCGTTGAAATTCTTTTCATCAACTCGTTGATCAACCCATATCTTTATGCCTTTCGGATTCCAAAGTTTCTAGAAGCTTATAAACATATTGCAAGAAAACTGATTTGTTACAGAAAGCGAAAGGCTATTATTACTGCTTCAGGTGCTCTCAAAGTTCTAAGGAAAGCTTGATTTACACGTCGGTTCGCATTAAGATATAACAAAGTAGAATTACATTTATGTGAGAGTTTTAGAGACATATGCAACTGGAAAAACATTCCTAATAGTATACTTAAGATATAGCTACTGTATCGGTGGTGGAAGCGGACTATTTTCACTCTAAAATTCTGTACTGCTCTGCTCTCCCGAGGTAAAGGCTTTTTAGTACTTCTATCCCGTATTCAGTATATTTCCCAGGCAAATATTCAGTACTTCCCAGTTTTCGACCACGTTGTTCAATATTCCGCTTCTACCCCTGATACTGTAACTATTGCCGGTTTTTTGTGTGCATCAAGCCTGATGTAAGCTATGATGAAGTCTTTGGTGTAGATTTGTGTGGTCAGTTTTACTGGCTTCCAAACAAAGTCTACTTAGTGAAGGAAAATTGTACCCTTAATCCGTGTGCTGTTTAACGCACAACCCGATGTATCATACAGGAGAGAGCATTTTTATAGTGTCAGCCATTTTAGTTACAGAGGCTACATTTTTCTTACTCTATTAATTTCAATTTAATCATTGGAATTTTTCTAGCTACTATACGCTGTTAATATGATGCTGAAAACTCTCTAGCTTTGTACATAAAATCTTTATCTGTAAGAACATTTACATGAGTGCCAAGATTGACTTGAAAATGATCTGTATCAAATAGATTGTTATACCTTTTGTAAAAATCAAGTTTTACTTGTGTAGCTGTGCTCGTGATACTGCTGATCGGTTTTCCAAAAAGTGCCGTTTATTATTTGAACAAAAAAACCCAGAAGTTTTGTTGGAAGACCTTCTAGGTCGGCACAATACAATCTAATCTGATTAAAAGTTGACAGGACTTAAAAATGTTGTGTGTTTCGTTAAAATTACATCTGTCTTGCTGATTACAAGACCTTTTTGTAAATACATTTCTGACATACATCAAACATAAATGTTCTTCCTGTAAACCAATTTTGAAAAATAATCAATGTAGTTTTTTGATTGCTTCAGAAAACTTCTTTGAAACCCGATGGTCAGCACAAAGCAATCTTTTCTAAACAAAACGTTTCATTTTCTAAATATTAATGAAGAAATATGCGCAACTAGCTAGATTGCGTGTATTGTCTCAAGCTCGGTCCTTTGCAAACATAATAAAAGTTATATTAAATATTGCTAGTGCATTTCTCCTATTAGACAAAGGTAAACAAATCAACAAAAAGGAATAGAAAACTTTACTTTGTTATTAAAAAGTGCCCGTTTAAAAATGTAAAATGTATTAGGACAATTACATATCAAGTGATAGCACCGTGCCATACTTGCATGTTTCAAAAAAAGATTTTGTTAATACATCCATTCCATGAAATTTTCATTAAGAACTGCCCTTTTATTCCAGTTAGGAAGCCCAAAACGAATACAAACAAATACAACTAAGGATTACACTCTTGGATGTGATCCAAATTTAGCTTTCTTGATAGTTGGAATATTTATCTGTTTATGGAGTTTTTAATTGTGATTGGGAACGGGTTTGTTATAGTTGCGATTCTGCTTGACCCCTTTTAAGAACATTTGTCGTTTTCCGCCACACTATCTTGAGTTGAGCTTGGTAATTGCAGATTTTGTGATCGGAGCCACTACATGTTCCATGAGCGGTTGGTGGTTTATAAGTATATTGCTGTTTTTGAAACTGATATCCTCTAAGGAGGGAGAAACGGTATGAATATTTGGTTGATATCAGTTTCCACAATGAACCTGCTAGCTCTAGCGTGAACAGGTTGATTGCTATCAAGAACCCGTTTCGTTATCAAATCATAGTAACAACAGGAAGAATCAGGACCGTTTATTGTAATAATGTGCATCTGTTTCCCTGTCATCGGACGCGGTTTAAATTTCCATTTTTCGTTAAAGAAAAACGCCTTTGTTCTGAACTTTCACAATGCAGCTGCCTCTGTTGCTCTCATGGTGGTCTGTTGTCTTCTCATCCGATCTCTAAAAATTGAATTCAATGAAATGAGACAAGTCTCTAAGAAAACCCGTTTTTTCAACGCAATAAAAGAGAGGGAGAAAAGTTGTCAAAGCTTCAATTGTTTTAACGATTACGTTGTTTGCTTTGTTCTTCCAAATTATACCACGTTCTCCAAATATATTTTTCGATTGACTTTAGACGGATACCAGGATTTTTCTATTTATTTGCCCTGTTACTGGTCTTCTTTAACTCTGTGACAAATCTGTATATTTCCGCACATAGTAAACCGAAGTAGTTAAAAGATATAAAATTTCGGGGAAAGAGACTTTTCTCTGTAATCCAAGGTCAAGAGAATCAGGGGGTCCGTCGCTGATTAAGAGAACACAAATTGCAGAGGTCTTCGAGCACAATACAAGATTGTAACTTAAACTTACTACCTAAAACTCAAATTTGGTGTGTTCTTCGTTAGAGTTATAGCTTTGTTTCTTACAATGTTTAAAAATTTCCTATCCCCAAAGGAATCGCTTAACTTTTTATAAATTTCAGTTATAATTCTCCCGCCTCCAACTATTGTTAAAAAGTTCCCTTTGCATTTGATTTAACAGCCTCATGTTGATAAATATGATCGAAAACGTTTGCTTCATTTCACACCCAAGTTTTTAGAAGAAAGATACTTATAAGTACCCTAGTTTTTCCATTTTATTAATACTCAGTGTCTCCGAATTTCGAGAACAAGAGATGAAGTTGATACGCAAAATTAGGTTGATTTTAACATTGAGAGTTCAACTCTTGTCTCCCAATTTCGGGTACAAGAAATGAAGCTGTTACGCAATATTTACGCAAAATTTGGTTGATTTTTAACATTGACAGTTCAACTCTTGTCTCCGAATTTCGGATACAAGAGATTAAGCTGTTACGCAATATTGATTTTCACATTCAGCCGAAATTTGGGCACAAAAGATGAAGTTGTTACGCAGTATTTTGTTGATCTTCAGATTCAGAGCTCAACTCCTGTCTCCGAATTCAGTTCGGGTGTAAGAGATGAAGTTGATCTGTAAAGTTTGATTAATTTTTCTTATTAAGAGTTCAACTCTTGTTTCCGAATTTCGGGTATAAGAGATGGACTCTGTTATTTTCTGAACACCTGATTAGTATGAAGTAAAAGATTTTCTCCACATATTTTTATGAATTTTGAAATTTAAAAAAATTTTATTGCGCACAAGTACGCTATTATAATTATTGAAAGTTCTAAAATTGTCTTCGCACGAAAAGGTATATTTTGCTAACATGATATTCATTTCTTAAAAATTCTTAGTTTTGTATGGAAAATCATAAATGAGATTGGAAAACTGATTTTACTTTACTGGCGAAGATGACTCATATTTTTGTATACTCTTTTCAGTATGTTCCATGTGCATGTACGAAAAATGAAAACAACGATATTGAAAGCAACATATTAAGATATGTAAATAGAAATATAGACGAAAAGATAAAAACTGTTGTACTCTGGAAGTATGCTTGTTTTTGTTTTCTTAACTTGAGATAAAATTTGTAGATGCTTACGGTTTTGTACAAAGGCTTAGCCGAAACAAAATGTCTTGACACCTATAGACTCAAATTCTAAGAATTCATAGGGCTCATATGCATAGAACAAGAAATTAAAAATCTTAAGACAGACGCACGAGTAGCGTTTTTTGCAAAGGAAGTAGCAATGTTGCTAGTCTTTTCTACCCGAGCACATTTTCTCTTACGCAAATGCAGTAGATAAAAGTCAGCCATCAGGTAATAGTCCAAAAGATAAAAATTGGTGTACCTTTTAGAAGTATGCTTACTTTTTTAATTTCATTTTCAAAATTTTCGTGACTTGAGATAAAATTTCTAATTTCTTATGGGTTTGTACAAAGTACGAAATAAAATGTCTTGACGCTCAGACTCAAAGTCTAAGAATTTTTAGGGCTCATGACAAGAAATTACAAATATTAATGCAGAGTAGCATTAATTTGTAAAGAAAGTAGTAACGTTGCTAAGCATTTCTTCCCAAGCACATTATCTCTTATGCAAATGCAGTAGATAAAAGTCAGCATCAACGAACTGTATTCATTCGCTGAGAAGTGTAGAACCCAAGGTACATACTCAATGAACGCTTGTCCTTTTTTACACAGGTGTTTTCTTTGTCAGGATTGTAGGAAAGGTAGTGTATTACAGTTTTTCTTTTGAAAATATTTTTAATCTAAAAAGTTCGGTTTAAGAACTTATATACTTTATAGACACATCCATAAACCTCGATGAAATCTTTTCTCAAGCCAATTGGCCCATTGGGCCAGCGCTTACCCCTGGTCTTCGTGTCTCTTTGACTCCTCTTGGACAGGACACTTGTTCATCCGGCAGGTTACCCCCAGCAGAAGCTGGTCCTCATTTATACAGCTGATTCGGCTGGAACAAGTCGGGTAAAGTATCTTACTAAAAGACTGAGCACAGTGGTTTGACCGGGAATCAATTGAATTCGTGATCCTTAAGGATTATCCAATTGTTACCGCTCGGGCTCTGCGCTGCCGACTAGACATACGTCATATTGTTAGCTTTTGGAGGGGACACTTTTAGCGGGAAAAATTCAAAATTCTACACGCCATTTCTTGGCGTACTTTCATCGTATGTTTCTTAAACTTGGCAAAACAATGTTCTTTATAGGGTACTTTTTGAAGATTGGAAAACTTTACTCGCGTCAGATGCTCTTTAAGCGTTGCTGCTCGTTGCAAGACTGGATATGTAAATTATTGTCTATATGTTTTTCAATATGAAACTTGTTAGGTATTTTTCCAAGTCAGATTAAACTATATATATCTGAAAGCATCACAGCAATCGTGTGTAATGATATCTTTTATTAATTTTATTGGGTTGGTTTATACATGTTTTGGCAAAAAAACCCAATGACATATCTTTTTAAGCCAGCAATTAAATGGGAAACTCTTACAACAGGTAAAAAAACTAAAACTTACAGCAGAAATTGAAGTTTACTTTCATTTTACTTTTTCGCTCCTTTTGAGGTTCGATCTGGTGCCCTACTCATGGAGGAATGTGTATGCCGTCGCAAATTAGATGTTTTGAAGGGATATTACTGGCCCCTTGGCTTCGATGTCCACCTTCGTTGCACTGCTGCCTAAGGATTGTATCTAATGGACGGGCGTAAAACAAGAAAACAGGGATACAAACCTAACGGTTAATTAACTATTAAAATAGTTAAGAATGAAATTAAACCGATAAGGTGTAGCAAACGTTCTTATACTTGGTAACTAATTGCTGTTGCTTGTAAAAGAAGGTCTGTTAACAACCAATGTTGTGGGATAGAGGTAAATCAGGTGGTTTAAATGAAAATAAAAGAAAACGGTTTTTGAATGAAGTTGTTCTGTCTTAAGAGTCTTTGCCTGTAATAATAAAGGATCACCGGACAGTTTACAAAAATCCAAATTTTTCATACTTTGGCTGATTGACAAGTCTGATGAACCTTTTTAGAAAATACTACTTACCATTTAGAAATTACTGAAAGCAAGAAAAACTTTCACATATTGTATGGTCTTCGTACTTTCTACTGATACCCTTTTAGAAAATTTTGCGATCTTTAACTTGGAGTACGTTATGTTTTTAGACCTAGAGCACCGAGCATTTCGGAACGAGAGGAAAAAGCAGGTGATGAAATCAGGTCTTGGTATTTATGATCTGGAAGTCTAAACAATTTTGTAGTGCTTTCGAGCTAGTCCTTTTTCTTTGAAAAAATGCAATTATATATAATTGTGATATATACGTTCTGACAGTGATAAGTTTTACTCGTCAGCTGTTGCAACGAATAGTGTGTCCGTAAGAAGTTGGAGAGAAAAAATCAAACATTTCCCTCTTATTTGCGCTGTTTTTGGATGAGACTTGAAATCCTAGCTTTGCAAATACTAATAAGAAAGTGTGTGTCAGGTTTTTGTTAAAATTCTGAGCCTAAAATGTAATTGTTAATGACAAGGTATATTTTGAAATCGACAACGTTAGGCAAATATGACGAGAACAGCCTCAGTAAAAATTATCACTGTCAGCACGTGTCATAATTATCCAGAGTTTTATTGAATTTCTTCAAAGTAAAAAGATCTTGAAAACACCACAAGGTTGTTTAGCCTCAAAGATCATAAATACCAAGACCTGATTTAATCACCTGCATTAGGTCTATTTTTCCTCTCGTTCCCAAATGCTCTGTACGGTAGGTATAAAAACATAATTTACTCCAAGATCGCAACATTTTTTAAAAGGGTATTAATGGAAAGTAGGAGGGCTGCCACAGTTCTGCCGTACATGAGATATGCTGTTTTCTTCCTTTCTCTCTCTACAATCTGCAAGTAGCTAGTGGAGCATAGCTCAACATACTGAGGTCCTTGTAACTAGAAGCGAACCTTGCGGTTCTCAGCAGTAAACTTAACATGACTCCCCACAAAGACTGTATATGTAGTTAATATCGAAATGATGGTAAACTATAATGTACGCTAACCGTAATGCTAACAGTATTATTATGGACACCAATATTATGGGTCACGTAAGACAGCAGGCTTTCTTGAGTTTCTTCTTCTTTATTCGTCTTGCTTGTCAGTTTCTCTCTCTACAATTTCCCTAGCTAAAAGCTGCATTTTTTCCTGACTGTTTTAAGAAACTCTAAGTAGCTTTCTTTTCATATCGTGTTCTAAATTTTAGCTGACTAAACAAGCTAAATGTAATTTTTCTACAATAGTATTACAGCTATTCGATAATTCATAAACTTAAAAACTACAATCCTAAACCGAAAGGCTATTACTTCACTAGAATAATTACTTAACTTTTTATGTTTGGCTATCTATTTTGATTCTCAATAGTGTTCTATAGTTTTATATAAGTGCTAGAATAAGTAAGCTGTGTTCTATTAAAGTTTGTAACAGGTAAAAATCGGAAAGAAGCATTTGGGAATACTAAGCAGAAAATCACTGTTGTTATTGAACTAAAATTTGTTAACATTTTTCCAAATCTAGCTAGTTTCCTTTAATCTTTTGCAACGAGACTAAATTCAAGATGATTTCAAAACTTTACTTAGAGACAAGTGTAAAAAATTAGGTTTTCCTATGGTAATAGGGCTGAAAGGTTTTTCCCTTGAGAACAATCGAATTAAACTAATAATAGAACTATTTTGTTTACGAGCATGCAAGGTCAATGCAAAAGCCTAAGACAAGTATGCGAACTATTTCAAAAACTAAAATCATCTATTTTTGTGCCGTAACAGTATGCCCCGTTAAACACTTTAAGAGTTAAGCATTTGAACAGAACGTTTTTTCCCTGATTTATGAATAAATAAGTATGTGCTGTTTTCTTGCATTTACTTAATTATTATTTTAACTATTATCATTTGGTATTATTTCTAATTTTGTGCTGATTTAAACATTTTCAATTGAAAATGTGTTATGGCTGCCCGGCTAGTATAGCCTCTTATTACAGTGTGGTTTTTCTGGGTAGTCAGCACCTTGATACGTGATTTCAAATATATTTGTCAACTATAGTTTTCCGTTACCAACTTGAAATTTTGGGGGAACGTTCTGCTTAACTTTTATCTGCCATATTGAAGTTTGAGGAAAATTTTTCTTAACTCTACTCCGTCAAACTGATGAACAAGCTATTTCTACAATGCTGCCTCTTTATAAGTAAAAATCACTCTCAACCAAACTACGAACTAAGAGTTTGAAAAACTCAAACGTCAAACTTTCAAAATTTGGACTCGACCGAAATATGCTCATGGACTTTAACCGGAGGTTCCAGTGAACTTGGAATATTGGCTGCCAATTCTAGATCTGCAGAGGGTTGTGCGCGAGAATCCGCCGGGACCTCAGGGTTTGGCGGACCGACAGTGGTTCTTCTGCCCCTGGGTGCGGTTTTTAAAGAGCTCGCTATTGCTCGTCTCTTTGCGCACCAAGCTCTCACTGCATCCTGAACCTGTAATGAGAGTAACTGTAGCACGATCAAGCAAGAATGAGGCCAAGATTGGAACTAACAATTTGAAGCACTTTCTACTGCGCTCTTGTCAATTGATTTAATCAATATAAAAAGTGGCAGGATTAAGTATCAATTCAGAAGAAATTAGATTCGAAAAAAACTGATTTTTGTAGTGAGAAAACAGTGCACTTATCGCCGGCATTTAGCTAAGAGACACTATAGTGTGTCTATAATTTTAACTTATTTTAAGGTGGTATCATATTATGTTTGCTTTAAAAAGGGCAGAAATTAACATAAAAAACCAGCAGAGAAATCTATCTTAACGTTGAAGCTTCAAACAGTCAGTATCCCCCCGGGCGTATTCGAAAAGTGGGTAGGAGTGATCGACGGACGGACCCTAAAAGGTATGCATAAATTAACAGAGACGATGATTTCACACAAGTAAAAAATATAAAATGGTGCATTTATAAAGCGCCTTTTCTATATGAATGCTCAAAGACGATTTGCAATGATCAGTTTACCCCCAACGGACTGGAAGCATAGATAGACGCCTCAGGCAGCCGTATCAAAGCGGTCCATGTATGCTGGTACTCATTTTACCGACTCCGAAAGTATGGAAAGCTGAGTTGCCTTTAGCGGGATAGAAGGTCGCAAAAACATTCAACCCTCGACCAGGCCGGGAATCGAACCGTGGACCTCAGGATTGGGAGGCAGAGATCTTACCACTCCGCTGACCCCTCCGCTTAAAGGTATGACCACAACTAATCAAACACAGCGTTTGGTATAAACTTGTTAGGAACGCTTTATATTTGTTCCTAAAAAGCACTGAGTCAGCCGGAGACCCTAAATAGTACGCGAAGGACTCATTTTTGACTCTTAAAGGTCCGTCAAGCACTACTATCCACTTTTCAAGGGAGGTATCCCCGGAGTTGGTACCCATCTTAAGAACATGCAACATTGAAGTAAACCAAAGATTCGCAATAGAAGAAAAGCTCAACTGTGTGATGTAAAATTTGCACTAGATGGTAAATCGTCTAAACAATCACAAACGAAGCTTTTACAACGGCAAACAAAACCCGGAGCACAATTCACTTTTTACTTGTTTAGAAGTGTAGCTTTGCTATATATAAATAGATCTTGTTACCTTTTCGTTTAAAATTCCATGGAAAACGAAGATTGCGACTCCTTGCAGGGAATTGAATATGGTAAACAAGTACTTAAAAGTTAAACCCGCTGACCGGAAAGTCAACAAACCAAAGACCCAGGTGATGCCCAACAACGGGAGAATGGCTGCAGTCGCCTTTGCACCAGCGCTCAACTTTTTCAGCTCGCTTTTGTTTTGGAAATGCTTTCCACCAAACAGTTTGCGGAACACAAGAACCAGGACGACGAAGTTTATCTGTCAAAATATATACACAGTCATTTTTGTTTCCTGAAATACGAAGTTTTTTTGACCTAAGTGATTTGGCTGTTCTGCGTCTCATACCTTTGTTTGAATCATTTAAATCGCATACCATGATTGTGTGACGATGTTTTAGAGACCCTTTCCTAAGCAGCGTTTCATAATTTTATAACAGAAGACGGTGCTGTGTGGTAACTATACACTATATCCTTGGGAATTCAGAAGCATAACGCTTACTGATTACACCAAGTCACTACAACACCCTTTTTAATGAATGAAGGTCGTAGACGATAGAAAGAAGGAGAAGCACAAATTCGTTGTGGGCAATGATCAAAAAACTTAAAAAATTCCACCCCATGCAACACATGATTTTCTAATATGCGAAAAATCTCCACAAACAGCACAATAAAAGAGAGCCGTTTTATTCTATGAATTTATAAGATCCTCTGTTCTCTTTGCGTTAACAAAACAAAAAAAAGTTAAATGTATCCGAAAATAGCCAAAAATCAAAAATATCTAGCAAATGAACGTTAGTAGCCAACTCCTAATCCTAGGGTTGCGAGTTTGAACATCTGCCAGATCACTGTGTTGTCTTTGAACAAGACACTTTAACCGACTTGCTGTAATTGACTCAGCTGTAGTATGAGTTATAGCTTCTGCTAGGAGCTATCATGGGGAGTCACAGACTCTCGATCGTCCCCTTAGCACCACAAAAACCGGAGATAAGGGCCGGCCTAATGAGTGTTAAGGCTCGAGAAAGTTTTGAGCTAGGTAAAAGACAACAAAAGCTTGCGGAATTATTAGCATATGTCACGTATAGAAATGAAACGGTTAGACAATTTTTCTGATTCAAATATTTTCCGGCAATAAAAGCGTGTTAAGAAGCTTACCAAAACAACTACAACAGCGGGTACAACGAATGCCCAGATAAGGCCATCGTCAACAGAAAGCCAGCAAACACTTTCGGTGTCCCCAAAACCCCGGAGTCTGGTCGCAGCAAGAGTTATGGTGACGACGACAGCAGGAAAACCTGGAGAAATTTATATAAATCAGTAAAACCATTTGTAACGACTTATTATAATCAGCCTCTAAGATTCCAGAGGCCACTTTTTTCTTTCTAATTTCTTTTTTTTTCATCAAACGCTCGAAGCTTTCGACACAAATGTTTGAAATAAATTAAACCTTTAGAACTCATACAGATAGAGGCCCTATTTCAAAAATAATTTGCTGCTGATTCGGACGTCGCTTATATCGACAAAAAGGCATTTGTTTGATTCCTTGCCAACTCTGATACTTTTTTGAAAAATTTCTCTTGGACAATTAGGAGTGTCAAAAATGTCAATACTCTTGAAATATTACAGTCAGAGTTAAGAGATCCTTAGCTAGCCTAATGCTGATTCCCCGGCCGGGCCTTGGGGACAAGTAAAGAGTATCAATAGGCAAAAACACCAAATTTGGGACGTTAAGCATCAAAGTAGGAATGATTTTAGAAAATATGAGGAAAAATAATTAACTTTTACGGCAATTGTAGAAGGTAGCTAAAAGATAAAATAAATTTAGCTACTTACCCCATCCAAAGCCAAGAAAATACTTCACTTTTTCATAAGAAAGCTTCACCATTTTAGTTACAGCATAGTAATGCAAAAAGCCCTCACACAGCATCCAGGAAAACATTGCGAGCAGAAAAAAATGCAACAAAGCTGCCATGACCGTACATGAAACCTGAAGATAAAACCCACAAATTAGCCTAAGATCTAAAGATTACTGTATTTAGCATGGATCATTTACAAAATGTTTTGTTAAAATCTCGTCAAAAGAACAAAGCAGTAACTCAGGGAATAGTGCAGCAGTTGGGGCAATAGAAGTGTTAGTTCAGAACTTTTTGTAAATGTTCCAATAAATATAATAGTTACGTGATTTACTTTCGCCTCACTTGCTTTTACTCGGGTTTATGCAGCGTGTTAAAACAAGGTAATATAGTTAAAACTTTCTTTGTTGCAGAGGAGATTGAAGCCTTAACAAACTTAAAGACAAAACAAAAAAAAATTAGAGATTGAAAAACTCGTTTTTATTAACAATATCACACACACAACAATAAGTTGTGACTGGAACAGAAGTTTGACGAACTTGAAAAAAAAATCATTTTTGTACGATTTAATTGCAACTTGGAGATAAAGCGAAATGTTACGCTTTTCGTTTTGGATTTCTTTTTATTGGGTTGACTGGTCCTAAAACGCTTCACAGTTAGCCCTAAAATAAACCATAAAGCGCATTGGTGATTCTAGCAATGTTTTAACTGCATTATCTTGAATTCTGAAATTATTTTTTAATTCTCGATCGCATGGAGAAGAAAAAAAGTTTTACGAAAGCCGAAGGGGAAAGGTTCATTCGGAGCCTTCCCCCCCCCCCCCCGTCTAGTTTCAACACTTGCAGGCAATAGGCATGTTTGTGTCAAACTCTTCCTAGCCTCGCTTTCGAATCAGGAAAATGTGAATACTTCCATAAATCAAATCTCAAATCGTCCACAAATGAAAAGAATTCGTTCGTGAACACGGTTTCCATGTGCAAAATGGTCACACCTATTTCTTGAATACGAGGCTTGGGGGTGAAATTGACTAGTTTGACGTAAATATGCATAAGGCCTAGTGCCTTGAAATATGGCATGTGTAATGCTGCAAATGGTTAAGAATAGTGGCATTTTGCTTTGCAAGGTAGTTGCATATGATCAACTTACATATCTTGTAATCAATAAAGCTAATTATGTTGCTATGGAAACGTCTCCCAAAAATCCAAAATGGTAGCCATTAGCCCAAGTTTTGGATTTTGTAATTTTTTAAAAGTTCTAAAACAACTATAAATGATTAAAAAGACGAATTCTCTACCAAAAACTACTGAATTTGTAGTATAGACAAAAAGTAATTAAGTTTCTTTTTTTTTCAGGCAAACACCATTTTTGAAAGCAAACGACAAGTTTCGCGCTCTCCCTTGATGACGTCTCCAAATTAGTTTCAAAAGATGTGTTTTAATCAAAGGCCAGTTGTACGAAAGCTTTTGGAAATTGGTAAAATAGCAAGTTTTTTATCCCAAAAACTCGGGGATGGTGGGGATCAAAATCGAACTCTCCCCACCTCATTCATGCATTCTGGGTTAATCGTTGTTACGTTTTGCAAAGATTCGTAATTGCTCTATTCGTCTGCTCTTTTTCCTGAGATAATTCATATTGTTTATGTTTTTAGTTTAGTCCAGAATACCGTATGAATACAGTGAGCAGGAAATTTCGATATCTTTCAATATCACCCAACTAGGTATCTTAGAAGCCCTAAAAAGGCAAGAATTGATTGGTTATAATCGTAACGATGATATACCTACCGGATCACTGCGGGCAGTGCCCTCGCTAATCACAAGAACACAAGTGAAGGCGATCGACAGGCAAAGGTTTACAAGCACAACAGTTCTTGGCTCTTTTAGTTTTCTCCAGAACAGTAGCATGATCGTCATTGTCGACAGGACAGCAGCTAATGATGCCGAGCAGCCTGCAATAGAGATGATCTCCAACGGCTTTTGTTGTTCTTTAGGAATCTACGAGGGATCAGGTTACAAAAGGATTAGCGACACAATTCTAGTGTCATTGTGGCCGACTGACTCAACCGAAAGTTGAAACCGTCGCTTTTTTTTCTAATTATTTGATAGCTTTTTTTGTTTACTCACCGGAGCTCTGTACGGGTCCATCAAAGCAGCAAAAACAGTCAGGTGGTTGCAGTTGCAAGTAGTGACAGTTTCATTTGACTCACTGGTCACTCGACTACATCCACGATCGCTCCAGTACGGATAACCCCCAGGTTTCCAAAATACACATGTTCCCTTGCTTTTAGAGGCCTATTAAACGTCAAAATTGAAGTCATTAATAACTAGACGCCGTTTGGGCGTGAACTCGGGCTTCCTATGGGTTCAACTAGGCATTGAAACTTTTTGCTGGAAAAAAAAGAAATAATTGATGAACACAGACTAACAAAGGCATTTAATTTGTTGAAGTTATTGAGTATTGGCTCAAGGTTGTGCAATAATTGCGAGATATTTATAATACTATTCAGATTTATAATCTATGATATAGTCGATCGTGAATTAGCCGGTTTTAGTCTTAGAACTCCGCTACACTTTTTACTTTTCATTTATTTCCTGACGATGGCATAGATCGACGAATGAGCTCAAAACATTCTTGTAAAAACTTTTAGTCTTTTCTAATTTTCTTAGCAGTAGCTCTGCCTCTAGGCCCGAATCGAATTCTAACTTTTTCAAATTTACTGTTGAACAATAATAACAGGGCTCGAATTAGCACATCGCCATTCGCTTAATTTTTGCGAACCGATTTTTGGAACTTACGAATCGAAAATCAGACTTTTGCGAATTGAACTATTTTAATGTCATATATTTGTTTCAATTTTTGTGTTAACGATGAGGTATAGCCGTAATAAATATAAAATTGGGACAAAATTAGAAGTTAAGCTGTACGCACGCACTTTCATGGTTTTCCCTGATCTTTGGAGTATGAAAGCTGCAAACAACTCAATGTAAGGATTGACCACCGCTTACTTGATCTCTCGACTCTATCGTCTTTAATTTCCAATAAAAAGACAACTAAATGCAGATTTTCTAACATTTTTTCTTAAATTACGGAAATTTACCCAGTTAAGTGTACACAGCTATGAGAACATAGTGTTGACAGTTTCGAGATAGACATGAAGACGCCTCCTTGTTTTTCTGCGAGTTCACGCTCATGTTTTCTCGACTCCAGACACCTATACCAGCCTAAACTGTACACGATTGTACTTATAAAGAACGAAGATATGATTTATTTCATATTTGTTTCAGGGAAGTAACGCATTCCTCGTTTCTAAGACATCACACAAGAACACAAAATGACGCAATGCGGCGGAGAAATAAACGGCCCTAATGTTCATTATAACAAAAGCAGTTAAATAAATATGGTAGATACTTGCTCTTTTGGTTTGACATCAGGAGTCCTTCTTCTTGTTCTTGATTTTCAGTTAGCGACTGTTAGTATTTCAGGTTTCTTGCATTCATCAGTATCAAAGCTTACCACGTAAATATTCTTATTCAGGTTAATTGTAAGGTTGGTTTCTGCTCTGTTGAAACCTAAACGTGTGCGCAGATTACACCGGAAGCAGAAAACTCGAGATTGTGCAGATGCGCCGGAACTGACTTTTTGGAAAGTTCTGAGTTTTGTGGAGGAACTGAATTTTAATACTCGGGCTCTTCCATAGGAAGCCCGAATAATAAGCGACTCTAGTCTTGGGATAAACTACCCCAATATTGTGATACTGTAAGTTTTCAGCAAAAGCGCAACTCAAGTCAGTTAATTGTTGAAAAAAATCGATTTCTTTCAATTTCAAAAGTAATCATTTGTTCTTGGCAAAAGATTCATCATTTTACATTTTTCCAATATTTCATTGCAATGATTAGAATAATTTCACCTTTATCTTTATAGTTATGGTTCTGCTTCTTTAATTAATTTTGGTTTGCCATCATGCTACCTTCAAGATTGTATAGAGAAGATTTGGAAATAACTTTAAAAATATAATTATTGTGTGTTTTTATTTTGTTTTTAAACAAAACTTACGTTGATATGTTCCAACAAAATCCTTACTGGACTTTCTAGTTGAAGTTGTATTGGTGGTCTCACAGAACTGGACACCATTGCAGTGTCAGGATTTTTCTTGTCTGTGTTATTCTTGTGTGCGGGATTACCAGCCCACAACTTGAAGATTTTGTTCAAGGTGAGGTAAACCACATTAGTTACAGTAACAGTGGAACCACTTTGAGCCACCTCTGCCGGTAGGTATATACCGGAGCCTTGATACTGAAACAGAGTTCCCTTTTTTTCCTGTTTTGCAGTAAAAAGAGCAGTCAGTTAGCTTGTCCTGCCGGTTGTAGTCTGGTGGTCGAAAGCCGAAGAGGTATCCAAAATCGTTTTTTTAACAATTTTTTCATTTCCTTTTTTTACCTTGATGCAGTTCCATCTTTGAAAAGGGAAATCACTGTAAAGCGTCGTTCAGATAAAATGAAAGACATGCACATTCTCATTGTCAATAAAACAGCTGAGGGAGTATAAAAGGATTAAAATGAAGGCATGTTTTCTTCGTCCAAGCTAGTACGTCAGGTCGCACAAGCAACTAAACCTAATATCAAATTAGGCTGCCAAATGGTATCTGTTATGGAAGTTAATTCTTTTATCGCGGTTCTCATATTGTCTTTACTGAAGTTTGGAAGGTTGATAAGGTCCATTTTTTAAACTGATGAGAAAACAGTGTAAAGCATTCGCTCATTCACAGACAGTATTGAACATATTAAGGACATTTTGTAGCATGAGCTATCACTCTGCTGTTTAAAGCAAAATAGTACAGCTTTTCTTTTGCAAAAGTAGCCAAAAAGTAGGAAACAAAGAAGGCATCGAAATTAGTTACATTTTATTCTAGTGTTATCAAGAAGCTTCGATTCGTTGAAAATGATGATTGACTAGTTTAAGGAATGAACCTTTATGGAAAAGACTAAAAACATTTGTTTCAAATTCAACGATCCTTGAAATCCAGACAAGAAGCTTAAAGTAACTTACTTCAAGGCGGCGTGCTTGAAAACCAACGTTCTTTCTGTAGATTTTGATGTTGCCTTGACTTCCGGCTTCT
>JAOBRD020359126.1:0-14206 GCA_027575215.2 Hydrozoanthus sils
AAAAATAAAACTCAAAATTCATCGAAAAATTCTTAAAATATTCAAGCTGACTCTCCTTTATCTCATCTGTGTTTTAAACATAGGGATTTTGTAGATTCAAACCATGGAGATATCGGAAGAAACGCGAGGAAAAGTGGCCACAAAGCGTGCTTTAGGTTAAGTCCCGCCTTAAATTGAGGCAACAACGTTGACAAGCGGCAGAAATTGTCAGGAAAAAAAGCGCGACAAATTGCGACAGCGACAAAGGGCATCAAAGATCAACTCCAAAGATCAACTATGTATCAAAACATCCAGAAAAACATGTAATCAGTTTCTCGCGATATTTTTTGTCTTTTTAGAACACGCCAATGAGACCGACACATTTGTTCGTCATGTTTACTTGATTCAATTTTTGACAAACTGTGTTTAGTGCATGACAATCCTATGTCAATCACAAATGTTTTTAAAAATTTGTTGTGTCACTGTGATATCTAGTACATCTGACGAATATAAGTGTAGTTACATATTGCCTTATACCAAGTACTCATGTATGCACATCAGTTACAAAACCTTACCTCGTCCGAAAGGATTTTGTTATCCAATGGACATTTCCGACCATACCTAATGAAACAAAGAGACAAATCAACCCCAGTTCGTATTCCGTTATAATGGTTTCATTACTATATATGGTCGCGATTTCTTATAAGAACAGTTCTGGTAGAACGTTAAGCTAGACTAGCAGTTGTGTTAAACGTCTTAAGACCTCAATAAGGCCTCCAAACTCTGATGGCACAAGTACACTGTCTATTATATGGCTGGACAGAACCGTGCAATCTGATTGGCTGCTGAAAGGGCAGGATCATCTTTAAACATCCGATCCGTGGGCGTTAGAAGCTTTGTCTTTTTTACCAATCTTTTTCCTTTTCCAAATTTCTATTAAACTCGAAATCACAGGGTGTTGTAATAACGCATAATAAATAACTTAATACCATCATTCGCTCGGTCTTTACTGGGAAATCTCAGAATCTGGGCCTCTTTACATGGAGCGAGTTGTCCCAGCAAGCCGAGATATCTCGGCTTGCCGGGTTTCCCGTCTCTATTGTATTTTGCCTTTTCGCCGGTTTACATGTAGGCGGGCTATCCGGGCACCCGGCAAACCGAGACAACGTTAGTGCCTGAAAAGGCGTGCAGCCGAGATATCTCGGCCAGGCGGGACAAGATTTGACAGTTGTGACACACGTAACGTAACTATTCCGGATTTATTCAGCGAACAATTATCGTCCTGGCAAGCTGAGATATCTCGGCTTGCCGGACAACTCGCTCCATGTAAAGAGGCCCTGATCAGTCGGTCTTGTGGAAAGAAACCTTTCTACGCCCGGTCAGTACGTCAATCCCATGTGCAGTCTGATGTTCAGTAAAGAACGAGCAGTTGAAGTTAATAAATGTTGTTGTTCTCGATATATATCGTTCAGACAAAATAGCTCTGACTGCGAAAGGCTTCTCTTGACGTGGCTTGCGGTTTGGTATGATAACACACTTGAGATGCAAATACGATTGAATCACTTAACGAGCGAAACAAGTAAGTTAAACTTTCTAAACAACTCAGTGCACTTTTAACTTTGCTTAAACTTTCTAAACAACTTAGCCCACAACAGTTAAGTAAAGCAAATATCAAATCGTTATGGCGACAACAACAACAGCAACAATAGCTTCGAAAAAAAGAGAAACAGAAACAAAAACAACGACAACAACAGCAGTAGCAACAACAACAACAACAACAAAAACTATACAACAACAGCAACAACAATAGAAACAGCTACAATAGCAGCAACACCAACAATAGCATGCAAGAACTGAAACAACAATAAATGGCAACAACAACAATAATTTTGTTACCCATTTTGATTTTTGGAAAGTAATAATAGAGCTGATAACGAATTAACCTAAGGTTTTAAAACGCCAGGTTGACAAAGCGGAAAGTTTACTGCGTTTGGCCCCTCTACAAATTTTGGTTGGACGCAAACATGCATGCACATATACATAATCCCACAGAAACGATAAACATACCAGAACGATATTACCAATTTAGAGCTTTCAGTGAAGCTCTACTTCATTCTTTTTCTTATATATATCTAGACGGGTACTTTATACCTTTATCTAGGGCATTCCAAACTCCAGTCCGATCCTTGAATTCGAATATGAAATTCGCCGGCCATAACTTGCTCTTGTTTAGTTCGGTACGGGTAGAAGTTTCAACTTATTATATAATTTATTTTGTAACTATAACATAAAAGTGAATTTGCTAAGGACTCTGTGGGCTTCGACAGACGAGAGAAATGATTGTCGACAACTAACTTATTGTCGAGTACAAAAAATTGCCGAACACAAAATTCCCCGTGCACGTGTGACTCAAGTAATCGACAACAAAAAGACGAAAAGTTCAGTCATCGACAACCAAAACTAAGTTTTCGATAATATTTAGTTTTCATTTTCAAAAGGAAAACTCAACCTTGTTATCGATAACAAACGCGCTGTCTTGTTGCCGACGGCATATTTTTGCTTGGTTTTGCCTGTCTGTGAACAACTGTTGTCGACAACTTCTGATGTTCGGCGAAAACCGTACAAACACTGGGCACGCGGTGACTGCTGGTACTTCTGATGTTGTCGATTCATTTTGCCCAGACCTGCCCGTGTGTGGAAGCGTGGTATCGCACACTTTTACTGATCGACAGGAAGATCATTGTCGATAAAATATAGTTATCGACCCCAAACACTTATCGATAACAAATTCCCTCGTCTGTCGAGGCCCTATGACTTCTTCCAATCTTGGTCAGTCGAAAATGACTTCGTGCCATTTAGCTCAGAGAGTTTCGTGTCTCAAGATACTGTTCGATGTTCCTCTGATGTAACTCTAGAGTAAGCGCAATATTTTGTAACCAGCAAGCATGGAAATGGATTTTTTAAGTTTGCAAGTGTCCAAACCTTCCCAGATTGTGACACAATTGTTACGGGATTGTTACTGGCACAAACATCAAATCGGATCAATATTAAAAATATTCGCACGAAGTGCGTTACAGTAGCAATATTTAATGAATAACTCCACTATTTCTGTCTTAAAGCGTTTTACTTTCGCTCCATATCAAATTTGATGAACTATATTGTGGACTGATACTGGTCTTAAATATATTAAAATGAGTTCCTTGCAACACTGTTATCGATAGTTTGAAACTACTAACAGATATGCCGTACCGTACCTTCTCATTGTTTCTTTAAGGCATTCTCGACAGAATCTATGACCGCAGTCAGTTTGAACGGGATCTTTTAGACAAAGAGTACAAATTGGGCACTCATGGTCTTCATTTAGCTCTGATACAAAGCTATAGTCATAACCTTGAATAGGTTCGTCTGCGATATTAGAACGAGCCATGTCAAACCGAAACGAATACCAACACAATATATCCTGCGACCATTTTTACTTAGTGCGCATGCTTCCTTTGTTGCCATGCGACAGCTCTGCTTCATCTGCCATGCAGGGAAGTTACAAACAGATATAAAAACAATTTCTGAGAATTTGCCAAATTCCCTCGTTTCTTCATTTTTAGCTTGTTGACTCCTGAGCTGTCAGAGTTTGGGGATCCAGAAACCACGCGGCAGACCGAAGCCAATGAGGTCTTTTTAACCAATTGGAACTGTCCTCCATTAGACAGTGTCAACTCACTTACTTCCGTTTGTTTTCCAGCATCGCTGCCACTTCCCCCCACATCACATTGCTGCTGCCATGTGCTCTTCTCATTTTCGGTCATGTTGGCAACAATATGTATTTGAGCTATTTGCAGAGAAGGACTGTTATCTGATTTGGAAAACCTCACAAACAGCTTACAATCAAGAACTAGACATTAAAGGAATTGCAAAACATTACTCGGAGATTTTGAGACTGTGAAAGAAATTCTCGTCGTGTTAAAATTTTTACTTGTACATAATAAACAAAATATTATATCCGTGTCAAATACACTCTCGACTCGTTTATAACAGATTTACAGCTCTCTGACAGCATTTCTCTTTACCTGTGGTAACAAACAGCTGTAAAACAATTATAAGTATCACTGCATTGTATGTCTGGGCTGGGTTGTTCAAAGGTTGGTTAACCTTAAGACAAAATTAAAGCAGTATAGTTTCTTCTCTAAGTAGGATATACGATCCTTATAAAATACTGCTAAAATTTGCCACGCAAAAAACTTTTCAATTTCAATAAGCCAGTTCGGAATTTACAGAAATACATGTGTGTGTCGGGATAAAACGTAAAATCCATGAAACTCAAACAAAGGAGATGGGAATTCATTTTAAAACAATCCTTTCTTAAGTTTGATGAATTTTTCATTTTATCCCGATGCGCGCTTGTGTTTGTGAAATGTCAAACTGGCTTATAGTGCAGCACAAAAGTTGATCAGTCTATGTAAGTTTTGAAACAAGAACGTAGGTTTAAAATGTGCTAATCGGCCTTTGAACTGGGCCTTGAAGTTTGACCAAAGGATAAATTGGTTCTCTTCGATTGTATAAGCAATCAAATTAATGCAGCAATGGCCATGTTTATCTGTTGTAAGGTTTTTAATAGTGGTCAAAATGGTTCCGAGGTTGTGACCCTGTGAAGTTTGGTTGTCCAAGGTTGATAATAATAGCTTAGATATGCTCCCAGATTGATCCTGTTGTTTCTCACCCGTAGTTTGTCATTTTGTGCTGTAAATTCTCATTTTTTAATTTCATTTCCTTATTTATATATCATTATGATATTATTATGCTACTTTCTTATGAAAAATATTTATATATTATCACATAAAAGATGAAAAAGAAATGGCACGACATCCCAAATGCTCCAAGACTGATCCTATTGTTTCTCACCTGTAGTTTATGATGTCATTTTGTGTTGCGAATTCTCATTTTTTTAACTTCATTTCTTTATTTATGTATCATTATGATATTATTATGCTATTTTATTACAGAAAAATATTTATATATTATCACATAAAAGATGAAAAGGAAATGGGACGACCATTTCTCTTGTAGTTTACGTCAATTTGTGTTGTCAATTCTCGTTTTTTAATTTCATTTCTTTATTTGTATATTATTATGATAATATTGTGCCATTTTGTTACAGAAAAATATTTATCATCACATAAAAGATGAAAAAGAAATGGCACGACATTCCAATTGCTCAAAAACTGATCCCGGCCTATTGTTTCTCACCTGTAGTTTATGTCACTTTGTGTTTGGAATTCTCATTTTTTAATTTCATTTCTTTATTTATATATCATTGTGATATCATGCCATTTTCTTACAGAAAAATATTTATATATTATCACATAAAAGATGAAAAGGAAATGGGACGACCATTTCTTCTGTAGTTTATGTCATTTTGTGTTGTGAATATTCTTGTTTTTATTTTCATTTCTTTGTTTATATATCATTATATTATTATGCTATTTTCTTACAGAAAAATATTTATGTATTATCACATAAAAGATAAAAAAGAAATGGCACGACATTCCAAATGCTATAAGACTGATCCTATTGTTTCTCACCTGTAGTTTATGTTATTTTGTGTTGTGAATTCTCATTTTTTAACTTCATTTCTTTATTTATGTATCATTGATATTAGTATGCAATTTTCTTACAGAAAAATATTTATATATTATCACATAAAAGATGAAAAGGAAATGGGACGACCATTTCTCTTGTAGTTTATGTCATTTTGTGTTGTCAATTCTCGTTTTTTAATTTCATTTCTTTATTTGTATATTATTATGATATTATCATGCCACTTTGTTACAGAAAAATATTTATATATTATCACATAAAAGATGAAAAAGAAATGGGCCGACATTCCAAATGCTCCAAGACTGATTCTATTGTTTCTCACCTGTAGTTTATGATGTCATTTTGTGTTGTGAATTCTCATTTTTTATTTTCATCTCTTTATTTATATATCATTATGATATCATGCCATCTTCTTACAGAAAAATATTTATAAATTATCACATAAAAGATGAAAAGGAAATGGGACGACATTCCAAATGTTCCAAGACTGATCCTATTGTTTCATACCTGTAGTTTATGTCACTTTGTGTTGTGAATTCTCATTTTTTAATTTCATTTCTTTATTTATATATCATTGTAACATTATTATGCCATTTGTTACAGAAAAATATTAATTTATCATCACATAAAAGATGAAAAAGAAATGGCACAACATTCCAAACGCTCAAAAACTGATCCTATTGTTTCTCACCTGTAGTTTATGTCACTTTGTGTTGTGAATTCTCATTTTTTTAACTTCATTTCTTTATTTATATATCATTGATATTAGTATGCCATTTTCTTACAAAAAAATATTTATATATTATCACATAAAAGATGAAAAGGAAATGGGACGACCATTTCTCTTGTAGTTTATGTCATTTTGAGTTGTCAATTCTCGTTTTTTAATTTCGTTTCTTTATTTGCATATTATTATGATAATATTGTGCCATTTTGTTACAGAAAAATATTTATATATTATCACATAAAAGATAAAAAAGAAATGGCACGACATAACAAATGCTCCAAGATTGATCCTATTGTTTCTCACCTGTAGTTTATGATGTCATTTTGTGTTGTGAATTCTCATTTTTTAACTTCATTTCTTTATTTATATATCATTAATATTAGTATGCCATTTTCTTACAGAAAAATAGTTACATTTTATCACATAAAAGATGAAAAGGAAATGGGACGACCATTTCTCCTGTAGTTTATGTCATTTTGTGTTGTGAATTCTCATTTTTTAATTTAATTTCTTTATTTGTATATTATGATATTACTTTACCATTTTGTTACAGAAAAATGTATATTATTACATAAAAAGTGAAAAAGAAATGGCGAGGACGACTGAAAGAAAGCGATTGGGCTTAGTATGATAACGAGTCTTCCTCTTTTATACCTATTTGATACTGAAAAAATTTACGTGACAGGATGACATTAGCATAAAAGTTTGATCAGCATTTTGAAATTAGATGTGAATGAACTGAAGTAAGACATTTTTAAGTTACTCTTTAATTGAAAACTGGCGAAGCTTAGTTTTTGTAGGGGGTAAGTGAAATGATTAGATTGTAACTCAACCGGCTAACGATCGATGGACGCAAGCTCAAAAGATACAAAAATCAAAACTGTTCAACTTTATACCGACATGCATTCCTCCAGCCTTTAAAAACAGCACAGAAAACAAGTCAGTTCACGTCACGTGTTTCAAAGTTAAAGTTTACAAAGATCTAGTTAGTCAAACTTCGCTGGCACTAGTGTTACCCAAATCTATAATGCTAATGCGCAAATTCCATTGTTTATGATCCTTAAATTAGTTAGTTTCGGTTGCATGATTTGAAAAATGACTTTAATTTTTATAAGGCTGCTCTGTGAAGCGGAAGAAGCTCGTATTAAGAAAAACAACGGCTCAGTACGTAACACCACATTTCCTGATTGACATCTAACACAAGACTCTGGTTTCAGTACAATGTTCTAAAATACGAGTTAACTCGTATTTCGGTACAAAATTTATGAAACATTAAAAAAATATTGACTAAATACAAACTCGTACGTAGTTCTCACGCAAAAGTGGTAGTTACAACTACTTTATGCAAACCCTTAGAACGCCCGTGTTGGTAAAATTCATACTTTTCACAATCAGTTTGGGAGAATTTCACTTTTAATCCTTTCGGCCTCAATTATGTGTTTATATATTCTCCCTACAAGGATTGGTACTTTTCATGTGACCAGTTTGGGAGAATTTCACTTTGAACCCTTTCAGCCCCAAACTCAGCAAATGTTGGGTTGATAAGTTCTCAAACTAAAGCCAGTACTTTTCATAATCTATTTTACTTTTAATCCTTTAAGTAAGGTCTTTACTGCATCTATTATATCATATACACTTTTTTCTTTCATATTTCAATTTTGGCGTATTACATTAATTACTGCGTATTATTCTTTTATTCTGAAGCCTTTATGAAGAAGAATAAAGGATGTTTTTATAAATTGGACGTGCTGTTGGGTAGCGTGTCGTTGGAAAGTGTCTTGTGGGTAATGTGTCGTTGGAAAGCGAGTCGTTGAATAGCGTGTCGTTGGATAGTGTGTCGTTGGATAGCGTGTCGTTGGATAGTGTGTCGTTTGATAGCATGTCGTTGGATAGCGTGTCGTTGGATAGCGTGTCATTGGATTGTCGTTGGATAGTGCGTCGTTGGATAGCATGTCGTTGGAAAGCATGTCGTTGGATAGTGTGTCGTTGGATGGTGTGTCGTTGGATAGCATGTCGTTGGAAAGCATGTCATTGGATAGTGTGTCGATGGGTAGCGTGTCGTTGGATAGCGTGTCGTTGGATAGCGTCGTTGGGTGGTGTGTCGTTGGATAGCATGTCGTTGGATAGTGTGTCGTTGGATAGTGTGTCGTTGGATAGCATGTCGTTGGATAGCATGTCGTTGCATAGCGTGTCGTTGGATAGTGTGTCGTTGGAAAGCATGTCGTTGGATAGCGTCGTTGGGTAGCGTATCATTGGATAGCGTGTCGTTAGGTAGCGTATCGTTGGATAGCGCGTCGTTGGGTAGCGTATCGTTGGATAGCGTGTCGTTGGGTAGCATGTCGTTGGGTAGCGTGTCGTTGGGTAGCGTGTCGTTGGATAGTGTGTCGTTGGATAGCGTGTCGTTGGGTAGCGTGTCGTTGGGTAGCGTATCGTTAGATGGCGTATCGTTAGTTGGCTTGCCGTTGGACAGCTTGTTTTCAATGTTTGTTAAAGGATATTTATCTTGCCGTGTGTGAAGAACTGACGGTGATTCTATTTTCTTCAGTCTTCGTTATTTAAAACAAAATCAGCTCGAAGACATACACGGATTTCAAATTTACGTCAATCAATTTTTTAAGTCAAAATAAAAAATGCTAATCAGTAGGGATCATCAGTTTAGTATTCCAAAAACAAAACTAAGCCTAACTTAAGTGTCAGACTCTAGTTGGTCCAAACATTAACGAGCGTGACAGCTTTTAGTTTTTGAGGTCAAGGTGTGGCCTCATTGCAAGCTGGTTTTCCAAGGAAGTTCCTCTTCCTACGATGATTTTTTTCACATTGTCACTCTTCCAAGTACCACAGACGTGTTTCTACAACCATCACATCAAGCACCAAGAAACGCTCTGACCTAAAGATTAAAGAGAGAGTTGGTTCCATGGGGTAAGGGGGATTGTCTTATGGTCTTAAAGTGCAAACGAAGCAAAATGTAATGGCGGCCACTGATAAAAGAAACGACCCACTTTCAACAATTCGAAGTCATTTTCACCATAACCGTGAAACAATTTCATTTTATTAATGGTAAATAAAGTCATTGGCATAATACCTTTGTACTTGCATGGATACGTCGTGAAGGGCTGCTGATAAAACTTAGAATAAACCAAACTTATCGCCAGAGCAATTCGAAATTCCCGCGTGCTTCGCAAGACCATAGACAAACAACGTCGATCTAGGCCCGTATTTTATTCTATGAAGTTTCGCTTTAAGGAACTAAAATTCATAGTTGCCACACTAATAAATTAAATACAGACTTTAGCGCCGAATACCGTCGTGGTAAGGCTCAGAAGCCAGTATGAGCTGTACACAACTGTAAATTGTTTGCTTTATTTTGAAATAATACAATAATTACATGATTGAAGGGGATTTACAGTAGTGCAATACAAGAAGAGAAAAGCAACGGGTCAAAAGCCAAACAATGGGTTACTGTGCTGGTTCAAATGTGTAGTTTTATCATGTGTTCAATCCCATCATTTTACAAAAAGAGAAAAGTTGATGACATAACCGCAGTGATCATGTATTCAACTGCGCCCATGTAAACTTTACTTCACGCTTCGCTGTTGAGGCCGTGATTTTCGCATCTTGGAGCCGTCCCATCTCAAAGAAAAAAATTGCCTCTGGAGTGAAAGAATTTCTGAAAGAGGAAGGGTTGTATTTGGAGGCTAGCCGAGAAACGTTGGCGGATCGAAATAAACATTTCCACAAAGACAAATTCGTCAACATGACCTAGGTTGAAATTCCAAAAATGTCGCGTAAAAAACCTTGTATGAAGAGAATTTTCCAACTTTACGTCTTTAACTTTCTTGTCATAGTGAAACTATTTTTAGTTCATGCAAATAAAACTTTCAACCAGATATTCGTGTAAGTGATAGACTAGCGATTCAAAAAGCGCGCCACGGCTGTCAGAGAGCAAAGACCTTTTTAAAAAATAGATGTTAACTCGACGGTGAATGATTGGCAGCTGAGCGTGTGAAACCCCTGGGCTCAGCCCTTTTATACTGGAACATCGTGTTTAAAAGGAAATCACATAACAACTATTTCTTGAATTATACGACCAATGATTCTGAAACTTTGCACAAAAACAAACACACGTTATAAAAATAGCTGTTTTGTTGCAATTTATCCCTTTGGGCCCCCCCTATTACATCACAACTTTGGTAATTTGCATATTTCAACAACCTTGGTACCCCAGAAACTAAGAGTTACTTCAATGAAATAAACGACATTTTCTTCTTTTTCAATACCTTTCTAACAAATTAAGTTCTGTAAACACAATATACACACTTTAAAGTCCCTATAAAGCTTATTTTTTTAGATGGAAAGTTGAACTCTTTAATAATAGTAATTTTCGAAAATAAAACCTTTTCTCGCCGTTCCTGTTACATTTTTTAGACTTGAAGCGTGCAATGATGACGTAGCACGAGGCATGAAGCAGAAACAATCTTTTTATCTCAAAAAATTCAATTCTGGCTACAATAGTCACATTGTTATAACTTTAATCAATAAGTTATTCCCTTAAAATTGTTTAAAATAAAAATTTTGACATTTTTTAACAGAAAAACATAACTAACTGCTGCTACGTTACAGGTTACCAGTCCCCGGCCTGCTCAGTCAAAATTTACATTCCAATCTTTCTTTGATTAAAAAGCATACTTAGACATGGAAATTTTCTTTGGTTATTCGAATTTTGAGTTCAGAGGTGACAACAGTTTTATTCTGGAACTTAAAAAAATAAGCTTGATAGGGATTTTAACATTCTTAAGTTTAACTAACCCTCATCCTGCTAGAAACATTTTCACATAAACTAAAAAACTCGGTCCCAACTATCAAACCACTGCTTGAAAGCCTACAGAGTGACCGTTCATTTTCTTTGTCTTTACGACTAGATTCTGAAAATGTCCATTGCTTCAACAAATTCTATAGTTTTTTTTTGAGGTTTTATAATTTTGATTATTTGACGCGAAGCTGTATTACACTTACCTGCATAAGGTGCAACTGAGACAGTAGAACGACAACAGCCAAGATTGGAGGACCTGCACAGTTCAACAACTTGACCCATGGCTAAAAAGAGAGAAGAGAAGAGTTTCAGGGCTCTTGCGGTGACAACTAAATAGGTACACAAGTTTTGCTTCTCCTTTTGTTACATTCTTATCGGTTTTTTCAATAATACCTACCATAAAAAATTACACGTTTTAATACCTCCCATCGTTTCCCCAAATATTATTTAACATAGCCGCAGATTATGAAAAGTGGCTCCAGAACAGGGGAACTAGATTAGGAGGAGGGAAACGGGGAGAGGAAGCTTACCCTCCCCCCCCCCTCCTCTCTCCTCCGCGGATCCCCTCTTTTTTCACCCCTTTTAGAGCTTGCTAAGCAGGCCAGGGGGAGGGGCAACAGATTGACATCAAGAAAGGCTACTACCATTTACAACTAATGTGATCGTCTTCAGAGGTTAAACTCTGTGGCTAGCCAAAGGCAAGTGTACGAGAAACCGAAAGACGTAATCCAAACATTCACCACACGCTTATCTCGGGGTAATTAATAACGCTGGCGGAAAAAAACATAGGAGAGCGGACAGATTGAACTGCTTCAGTTGTGGTCAATTTGACCCCGGAGGTGGGGGGGTGGGTAGAGAAGTCAGCTTGCGACGTAGCCTGCGTAGCGACTGTTTTTTAATGGAGACGCGCGAATAAAGAAGAAGCCTACGCAGGCTACTTGCGACGAAGAAGCGCCGCTTTCCCCCGTTACGTCAAGGCGACAGGATAACAGAGAGTTTACGAAACGAGGTGGGCGACGCCGACAACAACGGCTTCCAAAATACATATTTCTTGCTTTTCCTTTTTGACCATGTCTGGTTCGTTTTCCCTTTCTTTTGTCCTAGTGACGCTTTGTGAACAGAAAAAAATTTAAAGCTTCCTGCATAAAAACAGAAGAAGATTGAGGAGATTTTCTGTTTATCGTTCCCGTAGTCGTTAGAACTCCAAAATTAAGCTTTTCACGTCATAATTTTGAAGACGACACCGTGCAGTGGCCAGCACGGGTGCATTCCAACGTACAGCTATCGTATTCACTTCTGTTTGCTGCCGCCGTTGGCGTCGCCTTCCTCGTTTCGTAAACTCCCTCATAAGAGACGAATGATAGCATCGCTTTAATTACTACACTCTTTTTTTTTGGATACGAACCATTTTATAAGAATATGAGGCTTATAAACGTCCAAAAACTACGATCATCCTACGATCATCCTACGATCATCCTAGGAACATCCTGGGGCTGAGGAAGGGTGATGAACTTTCTTTTGGATACTACACAGGATTATGGGAAAAACTTTATTGCAGTTTAAAATGTTCATCGGTGCTCAAGTTTGTTTTGAATCTTAGCTTTTTTATTTATTATCATATTTCTTTATTGCCGGCAATGGTAGCGGCCGAATCAACAAAGCATGTTTGTGCTTCCGGCTGGTTTGCATAAGCTAAAGCTAAATCCTTTCTTCAGCCTAAGTGGCTCATAGGCAGAGCTGGCGCTTATCCCCGGTTTCCGTAGTGTTAAGCGGATGAAAGTCTTTGACTCCCCCTGGACAGGATGTCCACTAATCTATCGCAGGTTAGCTCCCAGCAGAACTGGTACTCATTTATAGAGCTGTGTCGACTGGAACAAAGTCGGGTTAAGTGTCTTGTTCAAGGACACAACACAGTGGTCTGGCCGCGGCTCGAACTCGCGACCCTAAGATTATGAGTCGAACGCGCTAACCGCTCGGCCACTGCGCCGCCGTAGCTTGTATAAACGGGTGGAAAAAACAACTGCACACCCCGAGAACTAAAAAAAAATTTTGTTTACGAATATTTTAAGAACATTTTAGGCTGCAACCCTCAAGATATTTGAGAACATTCAGCGTCGGCCAAAATAGTTGACGTTCTTATTAATATACAATGGGACCCCGTTGATAGGTCACCCAAGGGACAGAAGAAATTGGCCGTAATAACAGGGTGACCGTATTAACGAGGTTTTATTGTAAGAAAAAGTATGGCCATTCGACCGGTGGACCAAACAAAAAGTGACCGTTGTAACGAGGTGGCCGTTTTAACAAGGTGGCCGTTTTAACAAGGTGGCCGTATTAACGAGGTGGCCGTTATGCCGGGTCCATGGTAGAGTGTAATCAACTTACTTAGCCGTTCCATTCCCAGTAAACTTTAAACATTTAATTTCTCCTCATGTGCATTAACACGAACAAATTAAGACATTTTTACAAAGTAAACTCTTGATGATAAAATTCGAAATTCTCCCCAACTTGTTTAATGTGATGGAAAGTATTTTAAAAGCTCTATCTAGTTAGTTAGCCAAATCCTTTCTCGTGCCTAAGTGGCTCATCTGGCTTATCTCCGGTTTCCCTAGTCTTTGACTATCCCGGGGTAGGACACTAAGGGAAGCCTCACATATCAATTTTGCCCACAAGAAACGTCAATTTTACGTTTCTCTCGAGACCGCCTCCCTTCCCCCCCCTCCCTCCACCCACCTTTACAAACATTAAAAATAATTATCGATATATCTGTGCTTTGAAAACATTGTAAAAGATTTAAGGTTAACAGAGAATACGTTCTACGACATTATTTAAAATGTTTTAAATGAAGTTTCCATCAAAGTCACTTTTATCATTAAATCGTAAAGTGAGTCGAGTCCCTCAAGACGGACACCCAGATAAGACGGACACCCAGATAAGACGGACACCCAGATAAGACGGACACCCAGATAAGACGGACACCCAGATAAGATAGACACTCAGATAAGACAGACACCCAGATAAGACGGACACCCAGATAAGATAGACACTCAGATAAGACAGACACCCAGATAAGACGGACACCCAGATAAGATAGACAC
>JAOBRD020359235.1:0-20402 GCA_027575215.2 Hydrozoanthus sils
TGGGGGGGCAAGTGCCCCCGGCCCCCCGGCCCCCCGGTTCCACTGCCCATGGTTAAATGGTGAAGTGATTCGTTGAAGTTTCGGCTAGTCACCACTGGCCTTCTTCAGGTGATGAGTAGACTATGATCTTGTTTGAGCTATCATATGCATATAGTCTACACATAGCCTGAAGAAGACTAGCATGCAGTAAAGCAGTCGAAACGTCGCGGTCTTCAGACAATTAAATATTTTCACTAAGTATCCTCAACCACGATGAATATTAATAATCTCTTTCAAAGTGTACACGCTTTTTTTTTTTTATAAGAACCAGTAAATTTGGCCGAGACTCATTGTTCTTAATTTTTTGGCGATTTGAGCCTCAAATTGTTCTTAATTTTTTTCTTATTTCTGTCTAATGACTGCAATACATGTATTTGAAAACGGATTGCTTGGCGGGTGTATTCATGCGTTGATAATTCTTTTACTGCAAAAGCTTGCCTATTTCCCTAGGAAGATACAGTATGCTGTATGCATGTTTACAACGATTGTAAGGAACAAGCTTCAGGGTAGTGTTTAATTTGAAGCAACGATAATGATTAAAAGAAAAAAAACTGCGAATCATTTTTTATAAAGCTAAAAAAATTGCTCAATCGAGCCACAAGCCTCAGCTTGTTCTTAAATTGTCCTTAAATTTTGGCCAATCTGAGCCTCATTGTTCTTATAAAGTTGTTCTTACAAAAAAAAGCGTATTGTGGAGTTATTCATATGGCTGCGAAGAACTTGGCTAGTCTGATATTTGACTTGTTCGTGATCGGTACATTGTTTTGTTTTGCGTAAACTAATAACCGCACAAAAACATTTCGAAACTGTTCAGTTTATAATTATAGAAACAAGTTGTCTTTCTTCATTCTAAGAATATTCATTGATAAAAACGATGCTAACACGACAGAATTAAATTTCAAGCTATAACCTGAAATTCCTTATATGAATATTTAATATTTTTCTGCATAAAGAGTTTCCAAAAAAAGGCATTTGCAATGAGATGGGATTTATCAATAAAATATAAGATAATAGCTTGGGCGGCAAAAAGACAAATTGTTTTTGTAATTTTGGTTTTCTTTAAACATAGGGCAGAATGGCCGGACAAATGGGTTTATTTGCATATCATTAGCATATTGAAAACAATCGTCACGGGCAAAGGACTCAGTTCATTATAAAGGAAAATGGTGCAATTCTAAATTAAAACCCCGCAATAGTTTTTCTCATTAACCGCTAATGAAATGTGTTCGCTCTTAATTATTGGTACCAATCAATCAATACACCTTAATCGAAGTAATCAAATTTAGTTTGGAGTACAAAACGAAAATATGGCCACAAATTCTAAGATTGTTTCATCAAATGTGTGTGAACGCGTGTGAAGCCGAACTTAATCTTGCTAAAACTTTAAATGAGTTTTGAAATAGAAAACCCCAACATCGAAAAACGCGTGAAATTCATTAGACAGACTGCAAGGAAGTAATTCGGGCTTACTTTAGACGCAAAGCCTGGCACTGTTATTATTAGATAGCTTACGTGAGATGCTGCTGGCAGAGGATTTTCGGAACCAAATTAAACCCCGAAGTCTAGCAAGAAAAATAGGTTCTCACAAAATGCCGGCGGCTTTTTCAATTCAATTTAGGCACCTGCTCCTTTTAAAATGACGATTATTTTATAGGAGAAGACTGCAAGTAACTATAACTACTATTTTTGTTAAAACTGTGCTATGTTAAATCGGATCGATATAAATTAAGATTTTAATTTCAATAGTTTATGATCAAGTGGTCTCAACTACAAAATGGGCCTTAATTCATTGTTTGTTTGAGAGATTCGTAACCATTTTTTATTATTCCTGACAAAAACAAATCAAAAGCTGTTCAGATTTCCTCTTTTTTAGTTGGTGCAGACTACGTGTATTGTCCAATACGAACGTCAAACGAGTGGAGTTAATTTCACGTGGTTTGTTTAGTTGTTTTTTCGATAGTTTTGTGCAGATCACGGTTTTCTGATCCAAGTTTTGATTGTTCCCTTCTTTTGTATTGTTTTTTAATTTTTGCCAATATTTTGACTCCATGCAGAGTTTTGTCCATCAACCTAGCTGGGTTGGGTTGTTCAAAGGCCAGCTATCTTTAACCCTGGGTTAACTAAAAAACTAAGCAGTAATTTTCTCTATAAAAATAGGTTCACGGTTCTCATAAAATATTGTTTAGATTTTCCAGTTCCAAAATTACAGCTCAAATCTGTCTCTGTAAGGTTAAACAAGAACACAGGTTAAAAATATACTTAAGGTTAGTGCTAATCGGCCTTTGAACAACTGAACGCTGCAGTATACATATTGTAGTAAGCCGCTGTTTATAGCTGAAAAATGCTATGTTTTATTATTTTTAGTTATCGAGCCCGAGCCTCAGCTTGTTCTTAAATTGTTCTTAAATTTTGGCCGATCGGAGCCTCGTTGTTCTTATAAAGTTGTTCTTATAAAAAAGCGTTATTTCAATCTGGCCCGGCCTCTTTAGCTATAACCACTTTAACTTTCACCCACCTTCGTTTCTTCGACTCCATCGTTCATGGTTCCATATTCAAAAGAGGAGTGTACTTTAGAGCATAGTGCGAGAAGGAAGAGAATGGAAAAAACGAAAGGGAGAAAGCGGCTGCTTTTCATTTCGCCAATATATCAGTAATGCCGGTCTCAGGAATGTTTTTCACAGAAGAAGTAATTTCTCAACTGTGCGCCTGAGCTCTACTTATGAAGGAGTTCTGGATAATACGCAATCCTTGCCTTTTATCTGAGTCTCGTTAGCCGTTCATCAATTATGTAAAAGACTTACTCGATGTGTGATATGTGTCGGCGTCAGCCAAGCTATACAAACTGACGACAAGTTTTGGTCGGCATGTGTTCTTCAAACATTTTACTCTAATACACACAAGCATGAGATTTTGATAGCTGGTGAGTCCGTTGGTCTGGTCTTGCTTTTACTCTAGCAAAAATCTTTTTTTGTACGAGAAAAAGAAGAAAAGCCTAACTAACGATATGAGCAGTAATGCTTAAAATGGCAAAACCTCAAAACTCATATCGAGATGTGAAATCTTTCCTTAATAAACGATTTTAAGGTTGGCTTATCTCAAATCCTTCACATAAGCTGCTTCCATCACTCATCGCAGATATGATAGGGGATTGGAATTTCCTGTAGCAGTTTGTTTCATTAAATCTTCTTTTCTATTTCTATTCCGGCTTATCAAGAAAAGTACAACCCTTTGATCGAACTTACATTTTGTTATCTTGTAAAATATTTCAAATTAAGGGTTTGCAACCAATTGAGTCTTTTTCATTATTAATGTTCGTTTTGTATTGGGATACCAAAAGACAGATTATCATTAATTTCCCTCCGGCTCTAGACATCACATCTCGCTATTTTGATCGTGTGGATTAAGGCTAGTTTTGCCATCTTCACATCTTGTTTGAAGGTGCCTGTATGCGCCACAATCAGCCAACTAAAACTGAATGGTCGCTCACAAACGGCAAAAAAACGTTTCGCACGAGAAGATCAAAGCTCTCGGAGATCGTACATAGCATTGGTCCTTGGATAAATAGGTGAACATATCTTTGTTTATTAAAAATAGATGAAACCATATATAAACCTCTAACTGGTTTCCTTATATGATCAAAAGCTTCTTTTTCTTATAAAGCTTAGTGCCAATAAATATTAAACAGATTTCAAAACATCTGCCAGTCAGTTATGAAATTTTAAACGAATCAATATTTTAAAATAATATGTTCTAAACTCGTTTTTTTTTTTTAAAAAAAAAGAGTAGCTGATGCAGGCTATCGCTTATGCCACAAACATGCTTAGAATAGTTTGTAATAGCTGATAAAGACAAACCCTATTTTCTGCTAAACGGTCATTGACTCATTCTCTTCAGTTTCAATCAGTTTTGATCAATCAAGCACACAGCCTGTAAAAGATAACGAATATAGCCGCCTTTTGAGCACCTTACTTTCTTTATTATATTCGATTCTTTTCTGAAATGACACCAAAGCTGATATCAAAAGAGTATATAGAGAAAAATACTGTGATCCACAACTCTCGTTAAAACAATAACTTTACGCGTACTCTGTCACAAAAGGTCTTTGAAATGGATTGGGTAAAAGATAATTTTTTGGGAACTTGGGTTGGACTGGCTTACTAAAAATCTTGGTTGCGCCAAAATCCGAGCATTAATTTCTTCTCTAAGGAAAGATCTAGCGTTCACATAAAGTACTGTTTAAGAGTTTCCGTTGAAATACTTGTCAATTCGGAAATAATAGCTCGATTAATCAGTCTCTGTAAGTCTCTAAATAAGAATGTATAGCAAAAAAGGGCAAAACGTGAAAGCCTGGGTTAGCTAATCAGCCTTTGAGCAAATGGGTCTTAGTTGTCATCATATTTCTTTTTGTTGTCAAAATTTGGGTTTTGCGTTTTTTATACGTCTCTCAAGTTAAGAAAAAAAATTATGAATACTGACCAATGATAAATGGGTACACATTTAACGGCCTGTACATGTAATGGAAAAAAACAACAACAGTAAACCTTTATCTTTTGAGGATACTAACAGAGCTCAGTACTTAAACCAACAACTCAAAACTCTTGCAAGGAAAAATGTCACTAGACCTTAGCCAAGTTTCGAGTTCTAGGCCGTTACGTGCACAGTTACAATACTGATATTTTTCTCTACACGCTTTTTTTCATAAGAACAATTTGATAAGAACGACGAGGCTCAGATTGGTGAAAATTTGAGAACAATTTAAGAACAAGCTGAGGCTCGGGCTCGATTGCTAATTGTTTTTTAAAGTTCGCCGAGCTTCGATCTTCGACTGAACAATACAGAATGAATAAGAAATGCTTCGCAGTTTATAATGACTAGAAATCGTCTCGAGAAAATAGGTCGGCGAATTCGTTTTTTAACACATGTATTGCAACACCTGTTTGGCTTAATTTTTCTTAGATTTAAAAACGTATAGAAATAAGAACAATTTAAGAACAATTTGAGGCTCAAATCGCCAGAAAATTAAGAACAATGAGGCTCGCCCAAATTTACTGGTTCTTATAAAAAAAAAGCGTGTATGATGTTCAGACGAAGGGCTAACGCTCGAAACGTCAGCTTTTCCCATCATCTCACGGCGACGATAATTTATCACATAATACCACAAGTTGATGTTTTTCTCAGTCGTTTTCAGTAAAAAAGAGTGTTAAGAAATCGAGTTACCTTTTCCTTTTATCAATTTTTTTAGGAAGACAAAATTACTGACAAGTGACATGCAATTTGTATTTAAGTGTTCTAAAAGCAATCATATAAGCCAGCATAACAAAAAGATGTCGTTACGAGCAAAATTTTCGGCATAACAGTACGATTTTTGGGGTGACGCTTTGAAAGCATAATGGACAATTTTTGACGACCTTAATGTGTCTGACCCTAGCCCTCAAGTAATGCATAGCAGTATCTGGCTGATTAGATTGGAGACTGCCTAGAGATAAGAAACAAAGAAAACCTTTGTATCGAATCGTCAATCAAGTAACAGTTGACTCATTAAGAACAAATTAGTAGTGTTGCCCAATTTATAAAATAAGTATAGGAATCGCATGGGGCCGAGTAAAATGAACGATTAATTTTACGACTGTTTTCAACTTTTTCCAAAATTGGAAACACAAGTGATATTAATCCTAAATTTTACGAGGAACCAGGCGATTACATGTTTATGAGATCGTCATTCTCCGCGGTATTCCACGAGAAAGCGTTGTATAACTTAACTCATTTATCCCAAGTTTCATCGAAAATTGCTAGAGATGTAATACAATCTTTGCAGTCTCTGAAAACATTCGGAAATCTTTGGAAGAGATTTGAAATAGTTTCTAAGGCATTTTATGATTTTTAAAAAAATTCGGAAAATCCATGGAGGTATTCGGAAACGTTGGGAAATTTCGGAAATTTTCGAAAATCTTCGGAAAATGTTTGTAAGGCATTTTTAAAACTTTCCAAATTTTTTCGGAAAATTTTCGGAAGTATACCAGCAATAAATCAGCGCTAAGTAATTTTGCCCTCTATGTTAGAAATTCAGTAAAACACGCGCTCTGATTGGTCGAGGGCCATTTTCTAAACCTGTATAGAAATCATGAATGACGTCATCAGTTGTTATCATTTCGTAAAAACTTCAAAAGATATTTTCACTTGGCATTGTTGGGAGAACACTCGAAAATATTTTGAATCACTTGCTTTCACCTCGTGATTGAACCTTTTCTCGTGTTCTCCCAAACAATCCAGCGTGTTTCCAACATGGAAACACGGAAATTATCTTCTAAACTTAAGGAGACAGGGAGCAAAATGTCACTAAGACCTAACGGGTCGTAAGAATCTAAAGCCCGCACTGAACCCTAAAACTAGTTTGAGTCTGAGTGTTTCCATCCGTGGACAGCTGTTTTGGCCTTGTTGAGCTTAGTCAACATGGCGGCATAGCTAGCTGGCAAACAGGCTGGCGAATTTCCAGAGGAAGATGTAAGGACAGTTGTTAAAGTGCATATGAAGGGAATTTTTTTTTATTACTCCTGTGAATAGACCTTGCTTAATGAGGAATAGTGGTGAAACAATTTTTTCAAAATCTTTTCTGGTTCTCGAGATATCAACATTTAAAATTCTCAACTGATGACGTCATGTATGCTTCCAACAAATTTGCATTTTATTTAAATCTGCTGCCAATCCATAACCTTTGGATGTATTTAATCCAAACTTTGGCTGCTGCTGTGTCTCGAGGTAGATAGATCATCGACGCAGCTTTTGCTCAATTTTATCCAAGGGTTGTGGATTGGCAGCAGATTTAAATAAAATGCAAATTTGTCGGAAGCATACATGGCCTCATCAGTTGAGAACTTTAAATGTTAATATCTCAAAAGACATAAAAGGCTTTGAAAAAACTTTTTCACCGCTATTCCTCATTAAGCAAGGTCTATCTACTGAGGTAATATAGATTTCCCTTAACAACAACTGTATGTGTAACACTACTGATATTTTATCACCAGTCACATCGCACGTATGTATTCCTACAACTTTCGTTACTAATAAAGCCGTAAATCCTTCTTTAAGCCCCTGAAGGTCCGGGGATACCCTAAGCGCGCTTTGTGGCGAATTTTTCTTATGCTTCTTACATTACAAAATCGAATTATTCAAAACCACCACAGATGGAAAGTAGAAGCAGCAGCTTGATTGTTTTTTAGATTTTTTAGATGAGTTTTAAGTTGAATATTTTATCTTGATTGATAGATTTGAAGAATTTAAAGAGAATTTTTGAATTTGGTGATTTTTTGGGAAGTTTAAGAATTAATTTTTGATTTAAATTCGCCAAATCGCCCCAAACCAAAGCTGTACTAGTCCCTTGCCAGGAGGGACGGTTTATTGGTTTTACTCTTCATTATTCTTATTTAATAATCTTTTTCAACTTCTTCGCTCTCCAACAAAATTTTTGGACGAACCCGGGCCTTAAGAGCCTGGAAAGTAACAGGCCTTACGTTATTATTGTAGATAATGAACAAACAGATATTTTTAAAAACTGAAAGCCTTCTTTTAGTTATTGTACATAATGACTAATGTATATTACTGAAAAGCCTCCTTTGGGCTCTAATGAAAATTACTATTATTACCAAGTCGTCCCAAAGTTTTTATGATAGAAAATTTCATACTAGTGATACTGCCCATAAAGATTAAAAAGTATAAACCCAATGGAGGTTAAATACACATTCAGCGATGCACTTTCAAAAGACTGTTGGTTCTTCAACAAACTATTTTCTTTCATTTACTTCGTTGTAGAAAGACTGAGCCACTTCTCTCAGCTGTTGAAGTTTCTTGGCGTGATAAGGGTGAAACGCCAGGCCATCCACAGCAACAACCGGTTTCTTTGATTTTGAGTCGTAAACCCCTCGCTGGGCAAGCAGCTCTAGCACCTGTTCCTCCTAACGGGAAGAAAAAATTAAAACGAAAAAATCTTTAAAAGATATTCAATGTCACACGTACTCGAAATCTATTCATGCTTGTAATTCATGCAGGTTAAGTGTGAGTTTAGTTTAGCTTAATTTTACATCGTTATTTTCTCTTTTGTGCTGGAACGGCTTCCAAAGAGGTCGGGTCGATAACATGGTGACAGAAATGGGATAGAACTGGATAAAACTCAGCGACTTATTGTCATATCACCACACTTACTCGAAATTGTTCATGGAGAATTATTCATGTAGGTTAAATGTGAGTTGAGTTAAGCTTAGTTTTACAACGGTTATTTTCTCGTTTGTGCTTGAGCTTTCAAAGATATTGGATCGATTACATGGTGCCAGAAATGGGATAGAAATGGATAAAACTCAATTTCAAAGGAATTGAAGGTGTATTGCTAAAAATTTTAATCTTTTATTTAAAAAAGAGTGAGTGATCTCGTCGGATTTGAGGTGCAGGTTTTCCTGGACTGTGAGTTTTCGTTTTTCCAGGATTTTCCGTATTTTCCAGGACCTGTATAAACCCTTTACATCACCCTGTTTATCATCTTAGTAATGCAAGCAGCCATTCTATTTTCGCGCTTCGTTGGTTTACGCAACCAAGAAATTGATTCTGGTACTGTACCTGTTGTTCAGAGTTGATGAAATTATCAATTGGCAATGGGTTATACACTCCGACTCCTCTTCGCGAGTACCGTGAATGAACTGGGCAGTTATGCAGAATATAAAGCGCAGTGGCCAATGCATATCCTCCCCAGTTTGACACGCCTGCGGTGATAAGCTGGTCAGCAGCAACAGAGCATGCAATCTCTTCTCCATATGGAATGTTTTTTGTCACACGATCAAACACCTTACCCATGCCAATTTCATTCCCACCGTCACCAATTCCAATAGTTCCAACCTCAGAATCAGAGCGAACTGCAAAAGGAAATGTTAAAAGAACACAGGCAATCGAATAATCGCATTTGCAAATTCGTGATGCAAGAAATGAGTAACGCTGGCCACAAAGTTTCAAAACCCAAAAACTGAGTTACACGAGTCTAATGTATACAAGGCTGTCTTCTAGTAGCATGTAACTAAATGTGAGAAACACTTTTGTTGGCGCCGCTTCATAATGTCTTTCTGAGGTCCGATGTCCACAAAACTTAATATTTTAAAGTTTTAGGTTTTCCTCTTTACTTTTCTAACTGTGATTTTATCTGAAGCAATCTTTTGCATTTTAATAGCACAACGTGCTTCAAATCAAGATTTTTGAGCCATTAACAAATCTTTCAGCTCCATGACTAACTAGAGTTAGCATTAAAAACTGAGATAAGAACATCGCAAAACAAGAGGAAACGAGAAGATAGAGGCTCAGACTAGTCCACGCCTTGAGATACGTCGATTCTATTAAAGTCGTTTAAATTTCAAACGTAAGAGTGTTTTCCGAGACATCCGTATGAAGGGCAACCTCGATTTAATGTGGTTATAGTGAGTGCACTACTGTGGGAAAGGAGAACAATGGCGGAGAACCTTGGGATAACTTTTGTCCTACAAAGCGATTTTCGAAAAGAAATTGTAATCTGTGTGGACGTCTCAGAAAACTGACTTCCTTAAACTAAAAAATTAATACTTAATTGGGATTGGCATATCCTAGTCAACGCCCTCAATGTCTCTCTTTGTCCCCTAATTTTCTCTTACACAAAATCATAGCTTTTAACCCAGTCACCTTTAAGGAAAAGCTCATCCACAGGGCTTGGTTGACAAACCTTACTCATGTCTTGTGCTATCGCTGTGTTGTATTTGCCTCCAGCACCCGGACCAGCAGCTTCAATAGCAACTAACATGTCAAATAATGGTGACTGAGCCTTGCCTTCTGGAAACAAGAACTCAAACGCTCTTTCGGTACTGTCTTTGTGTGGATCAGGAGAATACTCTACTACTGAGATTGAGCTGTCAAGTATTCCCTTTGTTACACACTCATCTATGATGTCTCTGTACAGCCTGGCATTGTAACTACGCACAATTATGCTGACTGTTTTGCCAATGCTCTGTAAAGCCTTTGCCATCATTATTGCTCCAGGAGGGCCATCGTTCTCATCTGGTGGATCATGCCCTATGTTACATGGGAAGCCAGTGGTGATGCCAACTGAGCTGGAATGAGATAACCTGAGCGCAGCTTTCAAAAGTTCGCCAAAAACGTAAAGATGTTCAATTCCTCTGTTATTGGGATCTTCTTGTATAAAACTTTCAAGCTCTGTTATTTTCTTTGTTGCAACATCTGAAAGCACCGAGATGAAGAGAGGATTTTCTGAAACTGTAACAACCTTTGATACCAAGCTACCATGGGATGGTTTGTTCTTGCTGAAAAATTCCTTGAATGTGACATCTGAGATGAACATACATCCAGGCGAGTGACTGAAGGAAATCTTTGCTTCTAAATAAAATGGAAAAAACTGCAATCAGTAAAGACATGTCCATAATTTCAATAAAAATTATTAAGATATTATCTTTAGTCCTTGTCAACTTTTAAAGTGGTGTTCTCTTTTCCCCTGAAATTGAGTTCTCATTTCCAGGCCCGTAACAATCTTGTGACAAACCGAGACACTTGCCGAAAAAATATTATAGTATTTTACATGAACAAGTTCAACAGTAACTTAAGCTAAGACTAACATGTATAGTTAACAATATTCGTTAACTGTAATTTTATAAACATGAATGTTATGTTAGTATCCCAAAGGATGACAACTCAGTTTTGGGCCCATAGTTTTTTTGTACATGTGACGAAGAAGTGATTTAAGTGGCAAAAAGGAGGCACTTCCAGAGAACAGATAGAAAGGATAAGCTACAGTGATAACAATTAAACGCTCGCAGATTTCTTAGTGAGAAGGAAACCCTGTTAAATGGGGAGAACCGGAGTTTGTGGCCAAGCTGTGTGGCTTACGGTATCTAAATCTGGCTGACAATAGGCCTTTTGCAGTTAGAAGTCACATGACCACACCACCTTAAATCAATTAGCTATGACGAAATGGTGTTCACAAATAGAAAGAGAAGGTTAACATTAGAAAAAGGCAATAAGTTTGAACATTAGTTATTACATTATTAACATTAGTTAGAAGGCAAGTTTCAAGTCTCAATTTTAAAAAAATGACAGCTTATACAAAATCAAAAATTTTCAAAGGAAACGTATGTAAAAATGTTACTGGAGAGTAAAGCTTGCTCTCCAGCCATACAAATCCTTAGAAAATATCCTATTTTCTGTTGCTTGCCATTTTTTATATATTTGAAGTAATTAGTTGAAAATTTGCCTTTTTACAAATGTCAACCTGCTCTTTCCATTTCTGAATACCATTTTGTCAAAGTTGATTGATTTAAGGTAGATGTGGTCACATGACCTCTACCTGCAAAAGGCCTATTCGAATGGCTGCCAACGGGGGGGGGAAAGGTACTCTGGGGTTGAAAGGGTAGGGATGACATTGGAAAAGTCTCCAAAACACCCTAAAAACACCAAAGCATAAAAATTTTCCACCCTTAACAATACTTCTCGATCTAAAATTTACCCAAAAAACACCAATTGAAATTGAGATTTTTCTAGGATAGCTAGCGGGTCAGCGCTACTTCCCTCTGTGTTGTGATATACGTGATATACAGTAAATAAAGGTGTGCATGTAATAGGGCGTTCGCCAACGGGCTTTTGATGTCTTAACTTCTTGCTTTACACATACGTTTGCTACAAAATGAGACTGCAAGCAGTTTAAAAGCTTCACGTTTTTGCACAGCCGAGTTGATGTTCTTACTGCCTACAGATTTTCTTTCTGGGTAAGGGCTTGATCCTATCACTGTCATTCTCACATGCATTCTAGCTAATCCCTCCGCTTTTATCATTCCAATACAATTAAACAATAATTGTTGTTATATAAACGAGCACTGTAACTGGTTGATTCTTGGTCACATGACATTAATCAATTTCAAATGTCTGGGATACAAATGCGCATTGTTGCCTGCCTGCCCACCATCTTTGTTTGTTTGTTTTTGCTATATGACTGTTTAAGGGAAAGTCTAAATATATAACAAAATAATATATAACTTAATTTATAGTCTCTTGGGAAACAAATCAGTTCTGTTTTCCCTGATGTTTCCCACAACTTCGCCTTGGGAAACACTGGGACTCTTGGAATGTAAAAACTGACTGTTTCCATGGGGACTATACAAGTGTATAATGTACAACTATTCAAACTGACACAGGACACAGGTACAAGACAAGTTGGCCCAAATGCTCTTGATACTCATTAGATTACCTACTGGATTACACAGGATACTTGCATAGAGTAGAACAAATGCTTGAGAATCAAAATATAGTAAAAAGTAAAAAAGACAAACAATAAACATGTTTTAAAAATGTTCTAAAAAGTTGTCTTCTAGCGCATAACTGTAATAACAGCATTCAATTTAGAATGTTTAACTTCTTCAAATAGTTCTTATTACATCAAGCTATTTGATGTGTAAAAACTGTATCTAAACACGGTGCTGACAGGGCGGTAGGCAGCATTTTTTGTTAGGGGGGAGTCTTGTGTTGCAAGGTTCAATTCCGGACCGGACCTTCACTCAGGGTCTTAAAAGAACTGAGGAGAAGTTCCTGCCTTTGCTTCAACATCTACAAATGATCAGATCTTCATATTTTCTTGGCTAAGCATGTTAAACCGTAGGTCCCAGGTGACAGGCATCGAAGGGGACTTTGAGTCCTCTTGCCTGTTCTCTTGTGACTCCTTGAATCAAAACAAAAATGTTTCGTTTTGAAACACTATGTACCTTGTTGTTACTCCCTCGCACCCCCTCCTCCCAACCCCCCCCCTCTCTGTCCTGCTTCCTAAGGCCCAAGTTGAGGTTAACTGCAATTTTCTACTCACTTGCTGATCTTACAGCTAACGAGGAGGTAACACCACATGCCCAGAACATTGGAATGAGGTTTTCCTCCAACTCAGACACATCTCCAAAGTCTGGTTTTGAGACATCTTCAATTCCAATCAAACGGGGATCTCCTATGTGAATAGGTGCTCCATGAACTTTGTCAAATTCAGCAGTGACCTGTACTGTTTTCTCAATTAACTCCATTGGAATAGGCCGCATTGCCACAACCACAGGGGAACTAAATGGGCCAACGGTGTGACTTTGAATGCTGGTCTTAAACATTGACACATGACGGCCTTTTGCTAAATTTTGCAGTGGAATGTTTGATTTAACCAGAGCTTCTTCAAATGAGTAACTGCATCCGATATAAAATGTGGTGAAATCACTCCAGGAGTACTTTGAAAGGTTGAACACTACATCTGTCAGCTCTCCTCCCTCTGATACACAATACTGGGCAAGATCTGTCCTACGAAATACAGTTTCATCATTAAAATTACTTCTTGTTTGGCTTAAAAGTAATACATGACAAAGCTATACATCAAGTGCTCTGGTGGATAAGCCCATAGAAAGGATTCTTTGTGGGAGGGTGTGATCAAACAAGGGATAAGTCAAACAAGTGCCAAAGGTGTGAGTCTCAGGGTGTTTGGGGGTATGCTCCCCAGGAAAATTTTGAAATTAGAATGTATGTATGAGACTGAAATGTAAAACAGGTAGGCAAAAACAAACTTAAAAACCTGTGGGGTGTGTGAGTGCACTCATTACACCCTCCCCTCCTCCTTTTTGGGCCTTTACATGGCTTACATTTATGTTCATTCAAAGTTGCCCCATATATTAGTTGACAGATCACGACACTGGGATCACCCTACTCTTTTTCGACAAGTGTATTGTGGTCAAATTAGTTCGTTGCTATACCACTGGTTGTAAGCTTACATGCACAAGACAGTATGCTAGAACTAGAAATCAGAGGCTCTTTGAGCTAACTCATAGTTGAAAATAAGTTTTACAACAGAATTCATTAATTATTTGGTTGTGATTGCTTGGTCAGTTGCCACTTGAAAAGCAACTAAATGAATGCAAATCAGTGTGCAGCGAGCACAAGTTTCCTTAGTGTAAGTACTAGTACGGCTAGAACATTTTTATATAATATGGAGTACAGATTTTTTTCGTTGTCGGGTCGGTCAGAAAAAAGGCAAAATAAAGAACAATTCCTTCAAACAAAATATAATCAGTGTGAGATTCTTAAAATATCTTTATTCTCAGAGGAAAGAAACTTCAACAATATTTTCAACTTCAATTAAACAAAAGATGTGATTGTCGCGTGGGTGTCACAGCAGATTCGGTCCTCCTGTGGATTTAGTATGGCTGGTCCAAACTCACTAGCACATATGGTCCCTCCTCTGTGAAATTGGTCCTCGGGGATAAAATCAAGATTTGAATCAGGGGACCATATCCAATAGCAGATACCAAGTCTGGGAGGTGGGGGATCAAATCATGGGACCATATCTGATAGCAGATTTCAAATTTGGGAGGTGGGGGGATCAAATCAGGGGATCATGTCTGATAATAGATACAGAATCTGGGATGTGAGGGATCAAATCATGGGACCATATCTGATAGCAGATTTCAAATTTGGGAGGTGGGAGGATCAAATCAGGGGATCATGTCTGATAGTAGATACAGAATCTGGGATGTGAGGGATCAAACCATGGGACCATATCCAAAAGCAGACACCAAATTTGGGAAGTGGAGGGGGGGCATATCTGATAGCAGATACCAAATTTGGGAGGTGGGGGGTCAAACCACGGGACCACATCCAATAGCAGATACCAAATCTGGTAGATGGGGGGATTAACTCAGGAGGCCATATCAGATAGCAGATACGGAATTTGGAAGGTGGGGGGGACCAAATCAAGGGACCATATCCTATATCAGATACCAAATTTGGGAAGTGGGGAGAACAAATCAGGGGACCATCGCTGATAGCAGATACCAAATTTGGGAGCTGGAGGGCCAAATCAGGGGACCATATCTGATAGTGGATACCAAATCTGGGAGTTGGGGAGGCCAAATCAGGGGACCATATTTGATAGCAGATACAAAATCCAGGACATGGGGGGATCAAATCAGGGGACCATATTGGATAGCAGATACCAAATCTGGCAGGTGGGTGGATCAAATCTGGAGACCATATATGATTACAAATACCAAATCTGGGAGGTGGGGGGACCAAATCAGGGCACCATAACCTATAGCAGATACCAAATTTGGGAGGTGGGGAGACCAAATCAGGGGACCATAACCAATTGCGGATACAAAATTTGGGAGGTGGGGGACCAAATCAGGGGACCATATCCGATAGCAGATATACCAAATTTGGGAGGAGGGGGATCATATAATATTAATAGATACCAAATCTGTGCTTATGTCAAACAAACCCTGCTAATCAACCCTGGTATCAAACAGATGTCAAATAAAGACTGTGAACTTTAATTCATTAACCTCAAAATATTGAAATTTCACAGAGAGAATCCGTAAATTGTTCAAACCACACACACCTTTACAATAAACGTGTTGTGTCATGTCAAGAAAATTGAATCGTCGTACTATCTCTAGATTGTACTGACAATGGCAATCCTCAGGTTCTATTTCAAAATAGTAGGCCTTTTCACACTAGAATCAAAAGTAGGTCTAAAGTAGGTTGTTCTCTTGATCCTACTTTTGGACCTGATGTTTGCTTTACAAAATTCTATTCACACTTGTAATTAAAGTATGTTACTTACCAGTAATAACTTATCAATCAAATTACTGTTCCGAATTCTCAAAAATTTAACTGAATTTATTATAACTGCAACAATGTTGCAGGGTTTCATCGCTCTTTGTTGTTGTTGTTGCTTATATTTTATACGAGCTTTCAGAAAATGATACCTTCTTTAAAGTATCATACTTTAGGCCTACTTTGACTACATTCACACACAAAGTAGGGTCAAAGTACGACGTGGGCCTACTTTGGGCCTAGTTACGATGCTAGTGTGAAAAGGCCGGTTACCTTTAGTTATGTAATTACAAATCGTCAAAGAATGCTTCAATAAAACGTTCCGTTTATATTTTGAACAAATCCTGGTAATTTAATGTAGAACTAAACTCCGTATAACAAAACAAAGACTGAGAAATGTTGGAGTAACTCTCCCCCCCCCGATACAAAGATACTCACGCAACGCGAGTTCATGTTAATTTTTATTACTGAACATTATTATTTATGCAACAAACCTTATATCTGAGTCTCCAGCGAGCGGCGGAGCTTCGACCTCCCCTGCTTTGCTACAGTACAACAATGGACATGCAGCTTCGTTCAGCTGGCAAAACTTCTTAAAATCTTCAGCTAAATCAGATGTAAGGATAGCTACGTTGGCTTGCATATATCCAAGGCAAAACCCTGATGTACATACGCCGTTCATGTTTTGTTCCCTGAACATTTTCCTGGCTTCACATGGTTGTATCGACGCCATAAAATCGGTTCGTGACGGTGTGCTCATTTTGGAACAAAAATGGCGGAAAAGATGTCGAGCTCGAGCAGGCATGGCAAGCCAGACGTCTGTAGGCATGGCAGCGATTTTAGTATTATTCTTTTATATTTGCCAGGACAGTAGCCTCGCTCTTGAGTTAAGAAAACAAAAGATTATGTATATAAAAGAATAAAGTTTATCAAATAATTTTATATTGGCATTTGTAACAACAAATATAAACTTTCTAAAGACTCGCGTCCAGAAAAATTACAGCACACACATTCATGCAACTAACTGTACATTTCTACATTCCAATCCCAAGCGGGGAGGGGAGCGCACCTTTACTGGCCCCATGCCCCACGCCGCGAGAGGGCTTGGGCTCTTAAACTACATTTGGTTGACGATTTTTACAAAGATTAGTTATAATGAGGCGTCGGAAAGAAAGTTCCTCTGGTGAAGACGAGAAAAAGAAGGTATGTTGATTTCTTTTGATCTCTCTGTAGTTGTTTTAAACTATACTTTCTCTTGGGAAGTTAATAAATGCGTTTCTAGACCCAATCTAAAAACGGTAACATAACACGTGGTCATCATATTTATATCAGCGCTGTGGGTTGTGACATTCACAATATCATTTAAATAAATATGATCAAGTCCCGAAGTCAGAACCCACAAAAATTCCAAAATAGGTTGTCGACAGCCATTAACGAAAAGCCCTAAGAACTTTATTAGACGTCGGTTTTTGCAATTTCAAGTCAATTTCCGAAAACCCTAACTGCATCACAGGCTAACCACCCAGAATTGGCACGAACTTCTTGCTTTATACTGTATTAACTGTAATACACTTGCGAATAAAAAATATTACTTTAATATAGAAATAATTTTATTTAAATATATGTTTGCTAAATCTTTTCATTTATTGTCTACAGGGTTCTGGTGAGAAGAACAGTTCAAAGTTGAGTAACCAAAATGACAAATGGTACTTGCCTTGGTGGTTGTTGAAATATATAATACTAATCCTTATTGCTCCAGCATTTCTCAACCATGCTTCACTCCGCAGAGAAAGCCATGGATTAAAGCCAAAGGGTATGAACATTTTTAATGATTAAATTTGTTTGCAACAACCCCAAGTCTATGTTTATAGTGGAACTCTGCCTTATGGCCACCTCGTTATAACAGTCACTTTTTGTTTGGTCTGTGGTCGAATGGCCATAATTATGGCCATTTTTTTCTGGCCCGAAGGTGACTGTATTAACAGGATCCCTCTGTATATGGTACCAGTTGAATTTTAACCGGTTGAAAATTTGCTAGTTATGGCATTTCAGTTACATGAGACCAGCCGAACTATACAATTGTTTGACCAGCTAGCCATATTTTTGTCAGGCAATATTGAGGTCAGTTTTTTGTTTGGTGCTGCCAAAAAGACACAATACGAGGTTTGAGGATTGATTTGCATATGGGTTAATTTGGTGACAAGTAAAATTGTACTTAGCTGCGAGCTCTGTTAGCACAATCTCAAATAAGAGGTCTTGTGCAAACAGTGATTTTATTTATTTGGCTAAAAAAAAATAGTTTTTACGTAGCACTGTTAACAGTGTGTACTGTATGTGCAAGTTTGTGACTGGTTGAAAATTAACTGGTACCTTGTAAACGTAGCCTAGGATAAAACTGCCAAACTCCAATCTTTTCATTGCTGTTCATGATCATATAACGATTTTTCCATTCTAAAAACCTTGATAAAATCAGGCCCAGGAAGTTTTGCCTCTTTGAATGAAAAAGCTTTCCTTTGAAAGTCTTGGGAACTGCAGGAAAGGAAAAGGAAAACTAGACACCTTTCAAACAACTCAGTTCATACAATCTCAAACAAAATTACAGAAAGGGCCTATTGATATCTCCTAGCCCCTTGGCCCCAACCAATGTTGGTTGATCCAAGATAGAAAGAAATGAGTGAAAAAAATTTTTTTTTGATATTGGGATATGGGTTACATTTTGTCATGTATGTCAATGTCCAATAATTATTAATTTTTATCCAAGATCTACTTCAGTAGCAACACAAAAGAAAACAAGTTTTTCCTAAGGAGAACTCTGACTCATTTGTTTTAGGTAACAGTTATTCTTTCCATTGTATTTTTAAATAGTTAAAACTATGAAAAAAAAACCTGAAAAAATGTAAAAAAAGCTCACTCCAGTAAGTCTTGTGATCTGTGAACATTAGAGTTAAAAGTTGACAATAGATATATTTGCTTTGTCATTTATAAAAAAATTAGTAAAATTAATTAGTAATTAATTTTATTATACTTTCTTCATGGTCTTTATAACAGACTCTATGGGTTTTATCTCAGCATCACATTTTGTCTGAGATATACATTTACAGATTGACAATTTAGCTTTAGGCTGATAACTCTATGAGGTGTTAAAAGTGTAGGCCACAACTCTTGACTTCCTGTCATGGGGCTTAAAAGAGCCCGCAATGTTTACCTCATAACTGCAATGTTCACCTGTTCATAATTTCAATGAAACTCAAATTTATTATTATTATGAACAATGCAGGAGAACTTTATGACGTAGGATTTGGCCAGAAAGTGTTCATGGGCTGCTCAGGAAAAGGAGTTCCAACTGTAATTTTAGATGCTCCAAGTGGCATGTCATCAGATGTTTGGTTTCTTGTAATACCAGAAGTTGCCAAGTTTACCAAAGTTTGTTACTATGATCGAGGGGGACTAGGGTTTAGTGACAGGCCACATGTTAACACTACTCTGACAGATGGTAAAGAGTTCAGGCAGAATAGAGCAAAACCTTTCACTGCAGAAAGGATGGTGGAAGACCTTCACAGGCTTTTCACAGCAAGTTCAGACCAGAAAAAACCTTTTATTCTTGTTGGAGCAGGTCTGGGAGCTGTTAATGTAAAATTTTATGCACAAATCTTCGAGGATGATGTGACATCTTTGATTCTTGTCAATCCTTTGGTTGAGAAAGTATTCAGCAAGTCAAATGATCAATGGATTCAAATGTGGCACAGTAGAATAGTATCACTGCAAACACTTCAGTTCTCTGCTGCTATTGGACTAAGTCGAATGGCACTGATTCTCAAAGTAATGGGCCTCCCTCAACAGTGGCAACAAACTCTTATTCCTGAACAAGTCAAAGCACGACAAAAGCATCTACTCTGCAAGCCAGGTCATCTCAGTTCTGTTGTTGATGAGTTATTCTTTGCTAATGAAAGCTTGTCTCAGTTGCGAACTGTTATGCGAGTTAAGCCATTTTCCAGGAAGGATATTTCTATCATTAGCAGTGGAACATATGACAGAAAATTACCTTCCGAAATAAACAAGGTTTGTGGCAAGATAAGTGTAAATTTGTTCCGTAAGTTCTAACTTAGATGTCAAAATTAGATTATTCTAGTTTTTATGATCATGTGCAAGTTACTTCTCAATAATATTGTCTTTACTAATTTGCCAGTTTCTGGTCCCCAGATCTGCCATTGAAGTCACTGTTCGACATAGATTGACAGAAAAAAAAGATTTCTGTACATTAAAATTTAACTGCCACCTGGTTAGCCCAGTTTGTAAGGCACTAGACTGTTGTGTGGGAGGCACGGGTTCGATTCCTAATGCTGGACCTTCACTCAAGGTCTTCAAAATATTGAGGAAAAGGTACTGCCCCAGCTCTAACATCTGCAAACAGTTAGACCTTCATGTCTTCTCGAATAAGGATGTTAAACTGTAGGTCCCAGGTGGCAGACCTCCAAGGGTACCTTGAGTGTTAATAGATGTTTTTGATTATTGTGACACACAATAAATATAAAGTTAATAAATATAATGGTATGTTAGCTTTAAAGTCCCTATCAAGCTTATTTTTTTAAGTTCCAGATTAAAACTGTTGTCATCTGTGAACTCTAAAATTGAGTTACCAAAGAAAAATTCCACGTCTAAGTACGCTTTTTAATCAAAAAAAGATTGGAATGTAAATTTTGACCGAGCAGGCCGGGGACTGGTAA